>BQNB010053149.1:0-40155 GCA_026074375.1 Tanacetum coccineum
TGCACATTTTTGGTGCCTTACTATTAAATATTCATATAATAAATAATATTATATGTAATTGATATGTATATATATATATATATCGATTGATATGCTTATCCGCGAAGCATTAAGAATTGTTTATTTAAATTTCAAAAAAAAATGAAATTTTTATATGTAACAAATATTATTGTGCATATTCATATTATTTATCGATCATCATGCGTATTCCTGAAGCATCGTCATGCATTCACATTCTCATATAAATTATTATTCATATAGTAATCCTTATTTATTTTACGTAATTTGCAGATCATCATGGCCAACCTACCCCCTAACCATAACGAGTTCGCGCCAGCTGCGGAGGCAGCACCAGACAACATGAACGGTTGGGTTGAAGAGGAAGACCCAGAAATGGAGGAGGAAGATCCGGAAGAAGATCCGGAAATGGAAGAAGAAGAGGAAGAGATGGAGATGGATGCTGACGAAGAATGGGACGGCCCAGAGTGGATACTTCCTTATCAGGGGGCGGACCCACTTTACCCTCCGCCACCTGCATCTGACTCCGAGTCTGAGATTGAGTTTGAGGAGGCTGAGGCTGAGGCTGAGGCTGAGGCCGAGGCTGAGGTTGCACCTATACCACCACCTCCTGTTCCTGCTAATCCTGAACCTGAGGCTGTTACCGTCGGTACTGGCAGACTAACACCACTTAAGAGACTCTTCACTGACACTCAGGTTTGGACAGGATCATCATCATCTTCTGCCGCTGTTGGTCATGACCCCGAGGATCCCACTCTGAGTCACATTAGGAGTGATCTGGATGCACTTCATCACAGGGTTCGACAGATTGAGAATGATGACTTACGTGCAGAGAACAAACGACTAAGGATAATGTTAGATTGCAGTGAGAACCATACTAGAGCTGCTTGGTGAGAGCTTGATCGTGCGACATGGCATTACCATCATTTAAGGCGTTGGTCTATTACAGTTGAGAATCTATTACCACCACGTCTGCAGTATCAAGAGCCACCATATGCTCTACCTAAGGCTCTATTGGCTCTAGTTACTCATAATGATCCTAGGGAACCGTATATTGCCGCACGTAATGCTGCCACTGCTCCTGCTACTGATAATGATGATTCCCCTACCCAGAAGGAGACTTTACCATCTGACCCACAAGGATCTCCACCTCGTGACTCCCCCCCCCCATCCCCCCCCCCCCCTTAGTAGTTTAGTTTTATTAATAGTATCTTTTATTCTATAAATCAATAAAACTGAATCTTTAGTTAGTAAAAATTGATGCCCTTGGTTTGTAACGATTTATTCATTTTGTGAAAACAATGCAACTATGTATTAACTATTTTTGTAATGAATGATTGAAAATGCTATCTTTTGATTTACAACTTGCTGTTGTTGTGATTGTTGTATATTGAGTTTCACTGTATATGATGCGATTATGTCATTATATAAATACTCATTAAGGCTTTCTTTGTGTTATGATAGAATCATGGCACCAAAAGCAATGAACCAAGCTGCGATTGAGCGACTCATCACTGAGAGGGTCAATGCGGCTATGGAGGCAGAGCGAGAAAGGCAGGTAAACGCAAGGGGACAAGGAAACAATGAAGCTGGGGGCCAAGGTGGGGCGCGAGCTGTTCGAGAATGTACCTTTTCGGGATTCATGAAATGCAACCCTACGGTCTTCCATGGACACGAGGGATCTGTTGAGCTAAGTAGGTGGTTTGAGAAAACGGAGATGGTTTTTGGGATAAGTGAATGTGCCGAAGCGAGAAAGGTCAAATTTGTTGCTGCCACACTTCAAGGGCGTGCCTTGACGTGGTGGAATTCCCAGGTTGCAACGATGGGATTAGAGGCTGCAAAATCACATCGGTTGGACTAAAATGAAGAAGGTTAAAATGACAGAGAAGTTTTGCACCATTGAATAAATTCTGCGAATGGAGCAACGAACTATGGAATTTGAAGGTCAAGGAGTTTGACATAACTGCTTACACTAAGCGCTTTCATGAGCTAGTTCAACTATGTCCGGAAATGGTCCCGAGTGAACGCAAGAAAATCGAAGCTTATATCCGAGGATTAACTGACAACATCAAGGGTACAGTTATTGGATCCAAACCCACTAGCCTGAATGAAGCTGTGCGCATGGCACATGCCCTGATGGAGCAAAAGGCTCAAGCTCGAATAGAAAGGATTGCCGAGGGCAATAAAAGAAAATTGGAAAACTCACAAGGTGGTAACAACGGTAACAACAGAAACAACAATAGGGACAACACCCGCCATAACAGCTAGAACAATCAAAGGCAGGGAAATGCGCGAGCAATGACCACCGCCCCTGCTAAGCAAGGTGGGTATGCTGGAAACAAACCGCTCTGTAATCGTTGTGGAAAGCATCACTTTGGGTATTGCAAGGTAGTATGTAACAACTGTGGAAGGGTAGGCTACATGGCACGAGATTGTAAGGGCAGTGCTTATAGGCTAGGGTGCTAACGCATGCATGCTTTCCCGCTGCGACCACCGTGACGTGTTATGATTGTGGAGAAAAGGGACACACAAGGAACTATTGTCCGAAGAGAAGGGATCCACAAGGTGAGGAAGCTCGAGGTCGGGCTTACGTGATTAGAGATGCTGAGAAACAGCAAGGACCTAATGTGGTTACGGGTACGTTTCTACTCAACAATCGTTATGCAACTGTATTATTTGACTCAGGATCTGACAAAAGCTTCGTGAATGAAATTATAGTTTTTTGTCCACTTGATAGACATTAATCCAGTTAGACTAGACACTAGCTATGAAGTGGAATTGGCCAATGGAAGGGTCGCTAGTACTAATACTATCCTAAGAGGGTGTACCCTGAACTTATTAAACCACTTATTTAAAATTGACCTTATGCCCATTGAGCTGGGAACTTTTGACGTAGTTATTGGGATGGATTGGTTAGTTGATCAAGACGCCGTTATTGTATGTGGCAAGAAAGTAGTGCATATACCCGTCAAGAACAAGACACCTGGTAGTTGAGGGCGACCGTGGTACGTTCCCCGATTGAGATAATATCCTGCAATAAGGCCAGTAAAATACATCGAAAGAGGACATCAGTTGTCTCGTAGCAATCGTACAGAGAAGGAACCAAAGGAGAAACGTTTGAAAGATGTACCGGTGATTCGAGATTTCCCCAAGGTGTTTCCTGACGACTTACCGGGACTCCCACCACCTTGGCAAGTGGAATTTAAAATTGAACTTATACCGGGTGTTGCACCTGTTGCACGAGCCCCGTACCGATTGGCACCATCCGAGCTAAAGGAAAATGGCGGACCAAATGCAAGAGTTATCAGGAAAACGGGTTTATTCGCCCGAGCTCGTCGCCATGGGGAGCTCCAGTGTTGTTCGTTAAGAAGAAGGCGGATCATTCCGTATGTGCATCGATTATCGCTTGAGGTTCCGAAAGAACTTCCTAAAGTCAATATGGTAAATACAAGTTTTAAGAAACTTAAACACCATCTTGCTGGTTTTGACGTGGTTGTCAAAGAAAGAACCACGATCACAGCTATCACTGAGGGCTCGTGGGGGTTTGAACACATAAAAGCTTGTTTTATGGATGAAATAATTCCATTTGTAAAAGCGCTAAAAGACATATTCAATACATTCGATCAATATTTAATTGATGAACTTTCTAAAGTTCAAAATGTCTTTCATCAAATGGAACAGGCTGTAGAACAACATCATTTAGAGTCAAAAACATTTGAAGTTAAAATGAATCAAGTTTTAAATGAAAATGAACGACTCTTGGAACAAGTCATCAACAAAGATATAGTGAACATAAGTATGAATTCTACTGTGGATAATGCTTCTGTGAATGTGCATGAATGTGAAAAGTGTCTCAAACTTAAGACTGGGCTTCTTAACAAATAGGATTTCATTAAAAAAGAGACTTACGATAAACTATTCAGAAGTTTTACCACTCTTGAAAAACATTGCATCTCTTTAGAAGTTAATACTCAACTTAATCAGGAAATTTTTCAAAGAGACAATTCTGTTTCAAAACAAAGTGCTTCAAATTTTGATCAATATTTTGAATTAAATGAATTGAAAGCTCGGTCCCAAGAGAAAGACATGGTCATAAAGAAGTTATAAGAGATAATTAAATCTTTAAATGGAAATATGAATAAGGATAAGGTCATGAAGGACATAGAAGAGATTGAAACGTTAAATATGAAATTGGATCATAGGGTGTCAAAGCTTATTGCTGAGAATGAACATTTGAAACAGACCTATAAGCAACTTTATGACTCGATCAAACCAACACGAATTCGATCAAAAGAACAATGTGATGCTTTAGTTAGTTAAGTTAGCCAAAAGTCTATAGAAATTTCTAATTTAAATGTAAGTCTTTAGGAAAAAGATTTGGTCATTACAGCTCTCAAGAATGAATTAAGAAAACTTAAAGGAAAGGATTTAGCTGATAATGTTGTTACCAAACGCCCCACTACTCCATAAATGCTTAACATTGATGTGGAACCTATAGCCCCTAGATTGTTAAACAATAGGATAACTCACTCTGACTACCTTAGGCACACTCAGGAATAAGCTGCGATTCTTAAGGAAATAGTGGAACAAAGAAAATCACAAAATCTTCTAAATAATTCCTTAGACTCTGCTTGTAATTATACAAAACAAATTCAGGAGTTGCTTATAATAATCAGACAAACCTGCCCTAGCATCAACAATTCAAGTGATAAAAAGTGGCTGTGACCCCAAATAACAAGGATAAAAGAGTTAGATTCACTAAACCCGTCACATCCTCAGGAAACACAAACACAAATTAGCTTCTTCATCAAACCTAGTTTCTAACAAACCTATTTTATCTTCTATAGGAGTAAAACCGTCTACTAGTGCTAGCGGATCATAGCCTTCAGGCAATACAAAGAAAGATAAGATTCAGCAAACACCAAGTAGTACTCAAAAGAATAAAGTAAAAACCCACTCTAGGACAGTTAAATCTAGTTTGAAAAATAAGAATTATGTTGTGGAACCTAACGGAACTGCAAGTGTGCAGCATTCCAAGCTTAATGCGAATTTTAAACTTCTATATGTTAAGTGTAATGGTTGCATTCTTTCTGATAATCATGATTTGTGTGTTCTTGATTTTATCAATAATGTGAATGCTCGTGATAAATCTAAATCTGTTAAGAAAATTTCAAAGAGAAAAGTTTGGAAACCAACAGGAAAGGTATTCACAAATATTGGATACACTTGGAGACCTACTAGTCGGACCTTCACTATAGTAGGAAATGCGTGCCTTTTAACTAGGATTACCACAACTACTGAAGTGTCCCTTAGGAAACCAAATGCTCTAGAAAGTGATATACCTAAGCCTGTAGTAACATTGGTTTACTCAAGGAAACCTAGGAAATCTAAAACTAATGTTCACATTAGCAAACCAAAGATTATTAAATCTATATCTGCTAACAAAAAGGAACCCAGTAAATCTTGGGGATCCATAGTTTCTGATGTTCCATCTTCCTCTTTTGATAAATGCAGGTCATCTAAATTTTTCTCTGGTATTTGGACTCCGGCTACTCCAAGCATATGACCAGAGATCGCTCTCAGCTCACCAATTTCGTCAATAAATTTTTAGGTACAGTCAAATTCGGAAATGATCACATGGCAAAGATATTGGGATATGGTGATTATCATATTGGGAATGTTACAATCTCAAGTGTTTACTACGTAGAAGGACTTGGACATAACTTATTCTCCATTAGGCAATTATGTGATTCGAACCTTGAAGTTTCTTTTCGTCAACACACCTGCTTCATTCGTAATCTAGAAGGTGTTGATCTATTGACTGGATCTCAAGGCAACAATCTGTATACTCTATCTCTTGGAGATATGATGGCGTCCTCTCCTATATGTCTCTTGTTAAAGGCGTCAAAGACTAAGTCCTGGATATGGCACCAATGTCTATCTCATCTAAACTTTGGTGCAATTAACCATTTAGCTAGACAAGGTCTTGTTCGAGGTCTTCCTAAGCTAAAGTTTGAAAAGGACTATCTGTGTTCTGCGTGTGCAATGGGCAAAAGCAAGAAGAAACCCCACAAACCAAAATTTGAAGACGCCTGTAACATTCCGTATTTAAGGTCGCTATTTACTCCGAGCTTTATTTCTATTTTCATTTTTTAAGCGAGTTATTAATTTTACGTTTACCCGATTTAGTAAGATTTTCTCGTTCTTAGCTTTGCGTGAGCCGTATTTAGAAATCTATTCCGTCTTCGCATCTTAAGTGATTTAATAATCTCATAATATTCCCCGATGATTATAATTTACACCATTTTCATTTTCCGTTGTGTTTCGCGTTTACGAAAATTTCTTGCTTAAAACTCGCGTTTTACCTTAAACCTTACCTTTATTTAATTAACCTTACACTATACTTTAATTAAACTAAAAAAAATAAAAAAATAATATACTTTCACAAAACCAAGGCCCTAGGCCGGTTTGTATTAAACCACACACCACCCTTTTTTCTCTTTTCTATAAACTCATCATCACTTCCATTTTTCCATACATGCAAGTCTCTTCACATCACCAAATTTCAATTTTCTCTCTTCCTTTTTGGTCCCCATTGCTGCCGATTTTAGCCTCACCACCACCACCATCATACAAAATTTTCCTACTCCTTTTAGGCATCACAACACCATCCATAAGTTGCTTGCCAAGTTTGGTAGTTTTTCTTGAAGATTTGAAGAAGTTAGGGCTTGTTTCTTGGGTTTTCTTGAAGGGTTTTGATTGGGGTTTTGTTGGAGGAGTATTATCAATATTAGAGAAGGGTTAGAAGCTTGTTAATCTTGGGTTCTTTGGTTCGAATCAGCCCACACAAGAGAAGAGTGATTGGTGTTTGATTCTCTAGCCTTAATCTTTCTTTTTGTAAGCCCTATCTTTTTATTTCTTGTTTTCTTTGATTTTCATCCATGAAAATGGATGTTTAAGTTCTGAATATATATGTGTGATTATGTTCTTGAGGGTGTTTTAGATTAGTATGGCATTGCAAGTGGGTAGATGATGATTAAAATGAAGTTTATAAAGGTTTTAAGTTGAAATAATGGGACTATTTTGAAAATAGTAGCAAAAAGTATGATTATCTAAAATTATTTGGCCTGGAGACTATGATTAAATTACATGACTGGAAAGATACATGTCTTAGCATCATAGGATAGTTGGATGCTCAACCAACTCCTTAGGATGAGTGAGTTATGGCCAAAACAAGAAAATAGGTCAAATCTGGACATATGATTAGAATACGAGTTAAACTCCAAATTTTTGCCATAAAATAATAGATCTTAAAGATTGGGTCAGTGGTAGACATCATAAGGAAGCCATAGCCTTTGACCTCACCTTCATTGCTATCATGGTTTGGGATTTATGGCCATTTTAGTAAAGGGTAAATTTTTTTGAAACTTTCTGTTTTGGATGACCAGGGGTAAAATGGTCTTTTCACATAGTTACGAAACTTTGTAAATTATGAGACTTACATTTCTGGAAACTAGACACAAATAGTATTGTCGAAGTTTCTACTCTCTCAGGAATTCTCTAAAGGAACCGTAGATCCCTATTGTTCATAAAGACAAGGAAAGACATTCTCCGGTACAAATCCCAATGTTGGATGATATAATCTTTGCGGCTACTACACCTGAACTTATGTGACCAATTTTCAAAAATAATGGTTCAAAAGTTTTAAGATGTCGATGATTGGGCAAAATATCATTTTTTCTAGGACTACATATTTTCACAAAAGTCCCAGAGGCATCTTTAAGCCAGTCTAAATAGCTCGAGAATCTTTAAAAAATATGGTATGGAATCTAGTGACCCCATGGATACTCCCATGGTGGAGAAATCCAAATTGGATAAAGATCCACAAGGGAAAGCCGTTGACCCTAAAACTATTGTGAATGGGTTTAGCACCCTTTATGTATCATTATACCAGTAACTGTCCTAACATTTCTAATATGCATGTGTGCCCGGTATCAAGCAAAGCCTACCGAAAAGCACTTACATGCTGTAAAAAGAATCTTTAAATACCTACGAGGAACCGTTAATAGGGGACTCTGGTATCCCCAAGGAATTCGTCTACTTGCTCTAACATCTATGCAGAACGTTGATACATGTGGGTTGCCAAGATACTAGATAACTAAGTACATCTGGAAGTACGTAATTATGGAAATACAAACTTGTTAGCTGGTCTATAAAAAAACAGACAAGCGTTGCGATATCCAGATACGAAAGCTGAAAATGATAGCCGTGTCAGGCTGTTGTGCTCAAGTCCTTTGATAAATCACAGCTTACCGACTAGGGCCTTGGATTCAAATAAAATTCCAATTGTATTATGATACAAAACGCTATGCCATTAATGCTGCAACAATGTTCAACATTCTCGATCAAAACATATTGACATCAGATTCAACTTCATAAAAGAGCAAGTTGAGAACGGAGTTGTAGAGCTTTACTTTGTCGATGCAGAGTATCATCTAGCGGACATCTTCACTAAAGCCCTTGGCAGAGAAGGAATTGAATTTCTTATCAACAAGCTGGGAATGCGAAGTTTTACGCCAGAGACCCTGAAACAATTGGCAGATGAAGCTGAAGAATAGTGGTGGTACCTATTCAAATATCCTGTATAAAATTATGTATATATATTAAAAACAAGAAAAACCAAAAAAATAATTCATTTTTAGAAAACTTTTATAAAAACATAATACAAAAATATAAAATCTTTAAAAACCAAAGAAAAATTAAAAATTGAGAAATATATAAAAAGAGGTAATAATGGCATGTCTTCTGAAAATCGATAACATTTACGGTTTTAGAAATGTCATTTAATAATGATTCGAGGCTGTAAAATGAAGTCGATCAAAGTTCTAAGTTTTCAAAACATGCCAAAAATGGCTTGCTATTATTTCAGATAGCAACCCGGTCATCATCTTAAAGGCAAGTATTTCAAAAAGAAAACTTGACCTCATAACGGGAATTTATTCTCGGGCATGGTCTACTTTATGACCATGCAAAGGCTTGTGATTACTTTGCATCACAACCCGTGCTTCCTATATTCCATAAGTGTACGTGTCAGTGCGCTTATGTGTCAAAATAAGAGAAATCTTATTTTTATTGGTAAAAAGTTATCTTCACAATGAATCAGTGTTTTTAGTAATCACAAAAAGATTTTCAAAGACAATTCGACCACTCAAACAATGAAAACAACTCTTTAAATAGAAAACGTGTCATTATTTGAGGGGGAGAAAGCGTCATCAAATAATCTTTTAAAAAACGGTCTTTTAAAATTAGTCACGGAATAAACGGATAAAGTTTTTTTTAATGACGGATCACGATTTCAAAGGGAGTTAATTTATATTAACTACAAGAGCTTTATATGTCATTTGTTTCAAACTTTAGGGACTTATTTGCACTTTGAGACTTAGTGAATTCAGGCTTTAAACTACATTCGATCAATATTGCCAACACTTCTTAGTATTAAAATACTTAGAAATGTTTGGAAATTATTACATAGTTTTGAAAAGCCTTGAAGTTGATTCTCACAGGATAGATTTAAGCTTATGAATTCTTCGAACATGATCTCTAGTATATTTGCGTACTAGGTTTTGCTGATTCCGAGGTATCAAAACCAGCAAGGGGAAGGAATAGATATACAAGAAAGATAATGAGTACACGTGATAGAGTCTATAGCCTTCTTTGATTTTAGGCCATTCCAAGAAGACGAATGTCATAACCACATAGAAAATTAGTGTTTTAACTTGTTACTTTTGGGTGCACTATTTCATCTACATGGGGGAAGAGATATCTTGTTATTTTAGTATGCATCATTTGAGATACCAGGGGGAAGTGTTGTAAGAAGATTTATTCTAAACGTGAGAAGATTGGTTACTGATTTAATAAATGCTTCCTCAAACGGTTAATCACTAAGCTTATTTTTAAAAGAGAGTAGAATTAGTTGACAAAAGAGGTACATATAGGTTTGATACATATGATGATTCCTTAAGTTAGTCAGTATTCTGCAGAAAGAAATGAGTACATTCAGGACTTAGTTGACTTAGGTGTTATCATTTCGACTACTTAGAGGGGATAATTATGACATCCGGGACTTAATTGACTTTGGTGTTACAATTTATATCATCACTATCGTGTAAGGAGAAATACGGACATTTAGGACTTAATTGACTTTGGTGTTACGGTTTCAAATTAGTTGTGTACTTCGGATATTTGGGCTTTTTACATCAAGACTGCTTGAGGCGGCTTGCAAGAAAGTTTTTGAATCTACTCAAGAAAGGATTGTTGATTTAGGGGGAAGCTAAGACAACTTCTTAAGAGAGACTACGAGGAAGACCTACGGCTACTACAAAGAACCATTTGATTCTATCATATGATGTTCTCATCATTCAGGTCAAACCTCATACATCATAATCTTGTCAATATATAAATGTGTAGTATAGACTTAAAAATTAGGCATATATAGTGTTTGAGTATGAATTTTCAAGAATTTCTTAGTAAATTCAAATTTTTTCAAATTAACATACTCAAACACCATATAATTCCCTCATAATTTAAAGGGGAGCATTAAATGTTTCTAATATGGCTTGTTAATAATTAAACATTTTTTCCCTAAAAGAAGTTATATTTGAATCAGTTGATATCCAAAATATCAAGAGATTTAATATTTTTGATAAGGGGAGAAAATGTGATTAAAATATATGACTAAAGATGTGAATTTTAAGATCTCTAGTGTATGCTATCCCATATACGTGCTAAACTCTTTCGATTAATCGATGCGCATATGAAGGGGGAGCAAATGGTTACGTGTTGGCTGAAATGAGGAAGTACTAAAGACCGACCATTTAATTTACTGTATTGGAGTTATAAGGTGGTTAAGTTTAGGTATTCATTCCCATTATCCAGCCAGAACTGGAGGGATCTACCCAAGGATATTTCACTAGATAGTGTAGTAGTCCTTAGGTATGAAAAAAGGAGTAAAAGTAAGATTAAAGGAAAAGTGTCGACTGAGATGGAGCTAGTACTGGAACAAACCCAACATGGTAATAGTTATGAAGTCTCAGTAAGCGCTGAAGGGGTTGAAGAATTAAAAAGAAAAGTTAAGATAAAGGGTGAAAAGAAAGAAGCCCTCCTTACACTTAGACAAAAACTGGGTCAATACATCTGCTATCAAGAATCACAAAGATGATTACTAACATCATGGACCCAGGGATGCAATGCACAACCTTCCCTAGCCAATCAGAATCTCTCAAAAGATTTATGTTTCATTTCTCATGGAGATTACACACATTTCTATCAACTTTCTCACTCTGAGTTAATTGGTATTGAAAAGGTAGCAGTCTGCTCTAGCCTCCGATCACTAAAACCAAAGTGCACTATTTAGTCTAGAGCCAAAAGAGATCATCCATAAATCTCACTAGGACACTGTTCAAATATATTTGTTGTTCACACACTATGAAAACAAGTAATAACTTAAGAATCCTACGCATTATCCTTGTGATCTTGCCAGAACATCAAAGTGATACTAAAGTATTCACAATGACGATGAAAATCCTGCTTGAGCCAACATCAAACTTATGATAACTAGAAAAAAACAATGGTGCGATTCTAAAATGAATCAAACTTATTCCAGTAAATGAATTGATGGTTGATGATGAATTTTTGAAAAGATTAACACTCTCGATGTGTCACAAAAACACTTTAGCAAGTGACACGTCGATTGATTTTCAAATTGATTTTTCTATTCAATAGGTGAGACCTCATCTTGCTGATTCACTCATACTGTGTTGTCTGCTTTGAGACGCTCCGGTAATGAGAACGGCTAGTGCAGCTACGAAACCCTGTCAAGGATGTTGAGTCCCAAAACTCTAGATCTACTGCCTTAGGTTATAAGGTTATTGTTACCTTGGTAATCACAAGATAATAATGTGAGAAACTTTGTTAAAGTGTTTCACCAAAGGCTATGCGGAATCTAACCTTTAGTGTTTAAGAAGAATAACAATTGTAATGGAATGGAACAGTGAATAACCAACAAGCCTTAATATTATTGATTGAATAATACAAGTACTCAAAAGTACTATGGCTTACAAAACCTTAAAGCTATGAGAAAGTCTATGGAGGATCTATGTAAGTGATGTGTAGAGATTGATATAATGAGATATATCTCTACTCTAACCTAAGGACTCCTTTTATAGCACAAGGAGCCCTGTACAAGATAAGACCTAACTAGATCTCCTAAATCACAGGGATAATCAGAGTACATTCTATATATAACAATAACGCGTATTTGACTATGTGTAGATCTTATCTTCATGCTGCAGTGGAAAGTCTTCAACCAGTGGAAACCTTGCAGTGGGAAAATATACTAACAGTGGGAAGTTCTTCTAACAGTGGGAACCATTCAACTAACAGTGGGAATCCCTTAGCATTTTATTCCCAACAATCCTCCCCTAAACTTGATACTTCACCTTCATATCAAGTTTCCAGAATAAAATGATTTCCTGGAGAGGATGCTTCAAACCCCTTATTCCTTCTTGAGCTGTCCTCTAATTAGGTTGATCATCTGAATCACATCTTCATTAAATTCACTTACTTCACACTTGTGATCAAGCATCTTCTTAAGTGTAGTCTTTTGAAAAGGATACTCAACATCATCAAGCATGTAGATAATCATTCCTTCCATTGATAAGTAGTGTACTTTACATGATTTGTACAATTTCCAACTCTTAATAGGAGCTTCAAACTGCCATAGTAGATCAGTGGCAACAGGTTCAAACATGACCTTTAAAGGCCAAAACAGACATTTTTCCAGGTCACTCTTTGGGAGTTCTGTCTTGAACCTATCTTTGACTAGTTTCCATAGTGTCACCAAGTCATCTCTGTCAAAATCCTTAAGCATAGACTCAAAGTAAGGATATACCTTTGGTGCTTGTCCAACTCTGAATATCTGGTATACCTCCCTTAGCTTGTCCTTGTAAATTTTCCAATCACATATGGGTACCTTGACAACTGAAGGAGTAATATTCACTGAAGTCTCTTCCCTAACTAGCACTGCCCATTGTTGAAGATTGATAATCTCATCCTGATTATCACTTTCTTGTTGTTCTTGAGCTGAAACATCACTTGTCTTCAACCTTTTTGCCTTGACTTTCTCCAATAGGATTCCTGACCTCTTGAGACTTTCACTTTCTTTCTTGGAATCCATAGGCACAAAATCTTGTATGCTTTCCCAAACTGGAATAAACTTTTCTTCTAACTGATCAAAAGTCATTCCCCTGAGGTCTTTTGTCTTCCATCCAGCATGGCTTCTTAAGACAGATGTGTAAAATTTTCTTCTTTCAGATTTTGATGCCAACCTTTGTTGCTGAGCTTGGTATTTCTTGATTCTAGCAAAATCTTTCTGATAGTTAATGAGTTCTGTGATTAACTCAGTCTTCTCTTCAATGGTCAGATCATTTTCAGCTTCTTCATATTCTGCCATATGTTTGTTAATCATCACATTACTCCTGTCAAGCTCATTAATCATTTGTCTAAGATCTTCTTCAGCATGAATTCTGGCAATCTCTGCATCTCTTTCAATCTGTTCTCTTATGCTTTGATCTTCATGAACAAATTCTTCTTGTAATTCTCTAGCCAATTGTAAACTCATTTGTTCTTGAACTTTAGCTTTAGCAGGCTTCTCTGGTTCTGTCATAATCTCCTTCCCTTTCCTCTTGTCTTCCTTCCCAGCAGATGGTATACTAATAGGAATAGGAGATGTAGATCTGATGACTACCGGCTAGGGGTAAGGTATTTATGTTAGGAGCCAGAGGAAGCTAGCAGGATCCGATCCATATGTGGACGGCGGCTTACGTTTACCTTTGAACAATCATTTTGCACTACCTTATTTGACTCTTGGTGCGACTATAGTTTTGTTTCCATACCTTCATACCTCCTGTTAGTGTTAGATCCAGCGAATTAGGTTTCAAATTTAGATTGAGATAGCTGCGGGCAGCTAGTGAGTTGATCAGGTTATTAAGGTTGCAAAATGGAAAATCGAGGGTCATGTATTGACATTAAACGTGATACCTTTTGGACATTGGACTTTAGATGTTGATTATTGGTTGGGGCCTGGTTTGTCAAATTATAAGGCCGAGATAATTTGCCATGAAAAGGTAGTGAGGATACCACTACCGGATAGCAAGGTGCTTAGAGTAGTGGGAGAGAGACCAGAAAAGAAAGCGAGATTGTTGATGAGTGCTAAGGCTAGTGATAAGAAACAAAAAGAGATTGTTGTGGTTAGAGATTTTTCTGAGGTATTCCCAGATGATCTATCTGGATTACCGCCTATTCGGGAAATTAAGTTTCGGATTAAGTTAACCCCTGGAGCAACGCCGGTAGCAAAGTCTCTTTATCGTTTGGCACCTTCTGAATTAGAGGAGTTATCGGGACAATTCAAGGAACTCCAAGACAAAGGTTTCATTCGACCAAGTCTGTCGCCTTGGGGAGCGTCGGTGTTGTTCGTTAAGAAAAAGAATGGTTCTTTTAAGATATGCATTGATTATAGAGAATTGAACAAGTTGATTGTTAAGAATCGTTATCCACTTCCTAGAATTGATGATCTATTTGATCAACTGTAAGGGTCGCAGTTTTTCTCAAAGATAGATCTTAGGTCTGGATACCATCAGCTGAGAGTGCATGAGGATGACATTCCAAAGTTGCTGTTTAGATCGTTATGACATTTCGGTTCACTGTATGCCTTTGGTTTTGACTAACGCACCAGCAATATTTATGGATTTGATGAATAGAGTTTGTAGGCCGTATCTTGATAAGTTTATGATAGTATTTATAGACGATATCTTAATATACTCTAAGACTCAAGAGGAGCATGTAGAACATTTAAGGTTAGTCTTGGAACTGCTCAAAAAGGAGAAATTGTATGCTAAGTTTTCTAAGTGTGAATTCAGGCTAAGAGAAGTGCAGTTTCTTAGGCATGTGATAAATGGTAATGAGATTCATGTAGACCCTAGTAAGATTGAAGCTGTTAAGAATTGGAAAGCCCTTAGAACTCCGACTGAGGTTTGTTCGTTCTTAGGATTGGCTGGATATTACTGTAGGTTCATTAAGAACTTTTCTAAGATAGATAAGTCTCTTACTATCTTGACTCAGAAAGGTAAGATTTTCGATTGGGGTGAGGAACGGGAACCCCTAACTTGTTACACATGGACGAGCTTTGCAACTGTATTATAACTCCTTGGGGGACTTGTTTTTGCCAAGTCCCCAAAAAGTATATAACACAGGGAACCTAGGTGTAATAAACCACATAACCTTGGAGGGCCATTGTGCCAACTCCACAAACACTTCAATGTATGTATAGCCCTAAACCTTTTCTTCCGCCTCCCCTTTTTCCCCATAAACTTTCACGGGTCTATACACAGTTTTTACCCATGAACCTTTATCCCTTCATGGATAATCAATTCCCCCTCCCCCATCCTTTCCCAGACACAAAAAGTGCAACTTTGCAATCCCACTCCCCCTAGTCCAAAGTCGACGGCTTAGATTGATTTTCAAGGATTGTAAGGGCCAGTTTGAGGGCTTTTAAATCCTCTCACACAACAACGCACACCTGTGTTTGTTGTGTTAAACAAAGCACACAAGAATTGAAAATGAAAGAGAAGAACCTAGTTTATGTTTATCGGCTTTAAATAAGCCTTGTGAGCCATTGTGCCAAATATTCAGTTGTTATTCGTTTTTATTACCAAGTTTATTCAGTTTTTATTATGTTTAAGGTTTTTAGTTACTTTCTCTATCAATTGTGAATTCTCAATTTTAATGAAATATTCAGCTCTTTTTACTCAATAAGCTCTCAATAAGCTCATTAGTGCTTATTCTTGTAATATAAGCTCTTAATTCAGCTCAAATTTGTTATTATGCTCTTTCATATTGCTTAGTATTTGTATTCAGTTCTTAATGTCCTTTTTGGTGCAATTTGGAGCCATTTGTATGTAAAAAGCTTCCCAAGTGATTATGACGCTTAATATGTAGGTTTGAGGCTTAGGAGCATTAGTAAGGTTTTTAGGTCATCACTTGGTAAGAGTGACCTTGGTTCTAAACTTCAAAAATCCATGGTTAATCTCTAAATTTCTATTAGATTATTTTCTAGCTGCTAAACCTTTTCGTATTTGCTTGTAGTCTTGGTAAAATACCACATTTGTTATAAGTTGTTTTTTTTGAACTGTTGTAAGTTTTTATTGCAATAATTTTGTGTTTCATTAGCTTTTTCTCAAAATCACTGTTCTTTAAGTGACAAATAATGCTAGTGAGAAACTAGCTTATTTGTCTTCATAGCTTATGTTTCTAGTTTTGAAATAGGTTATTATAAGTAAATATAAGTAGGAGGGATAAAAAGTTATTTTTTAAAGTTTTTAGTCTAAAAATGGATTTAAACTCACTTTGGGTTGACAGTTTTTTAGATAAAAGGGTGTTTGGCACAAGACCAAAACGGTTGTCAATAAGGGCTTTTTGGCACATGGGTTAAGTTCACTAGGGCAGTTTAAACTCAAGATTTATGTACTTTTAACTGGGTTTTTTAAAAACATTTTTAGTTGGAAATTGTTTTTCTAAGGTATAAGAATTTGTTTCAAAACTGTGAGTTTTTTTGAGTAAACCCACAAGTGCTTATTTTGATTAAAGCACTTGTGGTTTGGGTTTAAGCATCTAAAGTGTGTGTTTTGTGTGTCTAAACAAGGCTGTTACAAAGGCCTTTTGGTCCCTTGACTTTATAAGTCAAATACTCACCAAGTGTTCCATTGTACAGTTTGTTAAAAAGCCAACGAGACTCTTTTTCACAGCCAAAAAATAAGCTAGTAAATATGCTTTTCCAAAGCTAAAAAGTGGTGCACAAGTCCTTTGTATCCTACTCATTCTGTTTGAGCTTATTTTTATTGTTTCAGAGCTTATTTGACGCTTTTAGCAAGACTGTCAAATAAGCTACTAAAGATAAGACTTAAGCTCCCCTGAGTGCAATGGGAGGTATTAAAGCCCTTTGTTCTCTGTTCTTCCGTGAGTTCTAAAGCCCAAGGTCCTTTGGTTGTTTTTGAGAGTCCACAAGCTTTAATAAGCCCTCAAAGTCTCTGCCTTGATAAGACTTATTTGTGTGCTTATTTTAAAGCCCAAACTTGCCTCTTGGCTGTTTTGTTCCTTATGGCTTGTAGGATTTGCTTTTATCTTTTGAATTCTGCTTATTGAGCTTATCCCTTAAGCTCCTAATTGTGTACCACCGTTATGTTTTTAGTTAAGTTAGGGAGTTAATGTGCTAATTACCTTTTTCTTCTTGCTTATTTGTCAAGGCTTAAGCATTTTAGCTTTAAAGTATATTCTCATGTTTCTGGTACTTACGCACTGTTCCTCAGCTTTTTAGTTTTGCTTTTTCCTTCCACTTTTGCTTATTTAAGTTAGTTTAAGCCCTTTTTGCTTATTTTAAACCTTAGCTTAGTTATTAGACCATAAGTAGTAAATAGACTTGGTTTTTTTTTGCTTTTATAGCTTTCTTAAGCTTCTGTCAAATTTAAGCTTTTTTTAGGTTATTCTTTGATAAAGTGAAAAAGTGCATTTGTTAAAGATTGTGTTGCTTAAGACCCTTATAAGGTTTGTGTAGTTTTTGTGTTTTTGCTAAAATGTACTTTTTAATAAGCTAAAAAGAAATTATGCCATATCGTAGGTGTTTGTTTTTGTTCACATTCATTGTGTAGGGTGCACCCGTTTTCTTGTAGTGTCAATTCCAAATTTTGCTCGCCTACCTTTTATTTAGTTTATTTCACTTCTTTCCTAGTAGTTTAAAAAATATAATAAAGGGTGATGATACTTGGTCCGGGTGAGCAGGACACGAAACCGGGACCAAGTTCATACATCCCCTTTATCCACTCACACTTAACCACTGCGCCTTGGTCTTTTACGTTATAGCACTCAGGGCAAATTTATTTATTCACATTTTGGCTCAATAAGCCATAGATGTTTAGGCTTTATTTTCGGTTTTCTCTGATGGCGGTCCCATATCTCCTGGCGGTCCCTTATATATAAGGGGGCCGCCTATATGGGGGCCGCCCGCAGGCAGTGATTTCTGACTTTGTTTTGACAAAAATTTGACTAGGAGGAGTGACAATTTAACTTGCATTTCGCAATTTAAATGTGTTTAAAGTACTTCGGATGAAGTATTTAAGTTGTCACGACACGGAATGGAACACGGACTAGAATTGAGACAGAAGAAAGAGATGCGTACTTAATATGATTTATGGAATGTGTTCCATCATTCCTAAACCAAGACGTAGATAGTTAAACGATTCACGTTTAAGGGGTTTAGTGAGAATGTCGGCAATGTTGTCGACGGACGGTACTTTTTCGATAGATATATGTCCTTTTTGAACATTATCACGGAGGAAGTGGTGACGAATTTCGATGTGTTTGGTACGAGAGTGTTGCACCGGGTTTTTGCTAAGGTCAATCGCGCCTTTATTGTCGCACATGATGGGAACGTCGTCGAGTCGTACGTCGTAGTCGATGAGAGCTTGTTTCATCCATAGTGCTTGTTGACATGCCTTTCCGGCGCTTACGTATTCGGCTTCGGTAGTGGATATAGCAAGAGCGGTTTGTTTCTTCGAGAACCAAGATGTCAAACAACATCCCACGAATGTACAAATACCGCTAGTGCTCTTTCGGTCCACATAATCTCCCGCATGATCAGAGTCGGCATATACTACGGTTTCTATGCCGGTCCCCTTAGGATACCATAATCCTAAGTGTGTAGTGCCTTTAATGTATCGGAAGATACGTTTAACCGCTTCTAGGTGAGAGGTTTTGGGAGCCTCTTGGAAGCGGGCACAAAGGCAGACACTAAACATGATATCGGGCCTACTTGCCGTTAGGTATAGTAAACTACCTATCATGCCACGATACTTGGTACTATCTACCGACTCACACTCTTCATCTTTCGTGAGTTTAGTATCGGAGGACATGGGGGTTTTCATTGGTTTAGAATCTTCTAGACCAAATTTCTTAAGCATTTCTTTAATATACTTAGATTGATTAAAGAAAATACCATCTTCCATTTGTTTAATTTGTAATCCAAGGAAGAAGTTAAGTTCACCCATCATGCTCATTTCGAACTCGTCATGCATGATTTTGGCAAAATCATCACACATGTCTTGACAAGTCGAACCAAATATAATGTCGTCGACATATATTTGAACAATGATGAGATTTGAACTTTTCTTCTTAGTAAAAAGAGTGTTATCTACCATTCCCATTTTATATTCATGTTTAATAAGAAAAGCTTTTAATCTATCATACCAAGCTTTGGGTGCTTGTTTAAGACCATATAAAGCTTTCTTTAATTTATAAACATGATTCGGTTTTTTGAAATCAATGAATCCCGGAGGTTGTGCCACGTATACCTCCTCATTGATAAAATCATTCAGGAACACACTTTTTACATCCATTTGGAATAATTTAAAATCTAAGGCGCAAGCATAAGCTAATAATATTCTAATCGACTCAAGTCTAGCAACCGGAGCATAAGTTTCATCATAATCGATGCCCTCTTGTTGGTTGTAGCCTTGAGCAACTAATCTAGCCTTATTTCGAGAAACAATATCGTTCTCATCTAACTTATTTCTAAACACCCACTTAGTTCCTATAACTATCATATTCTTAGGTTGTGGAACTAACTCCTAAACGTCGTTAGCAATGAATTGATTTAATTCTTCTTGCATGGCGACTATCCAACTTTCATCTCCTAAGGCTTCATTTACATTCTTAGGTTCTATGGTAGAAATGAAGCAATAAAAGTTGCTTTGGTTTTGGGCTTGTGATCTAAGGGTTCTTTGGTTAAGGTTTCCTATGACATTTTCTAAGGGATGGTTCCTAGATTCCTTAATATTGACTACTTCATCAATCTCTAGAGTTTCATCCTCAACATTGTTTTCTAGATTTTTCTTTTTGATTTCCCTAATAGCTTCTTCTTCATCTAGGTCATCATCCACCAAGGGTGATGTCTTAGCAGGTGGAGGAGTTTCATCGAATGTCACGTTGAGTGATTCTTCGATTTTCCTAGTGTGTTTATTAAGAATGATATAGGCTTTACTATTTTGGGAGTAACCTAGAAAGACACCTTCGTAAGACTTTGGGTCGAACTTGGTAAGGTAATCTTTAGTGTTTAGGATGAAGCACTTGCTTCCAAACACTCTAAAATAATCAAGAGTAGGTTTCCTACCTCTCAAGATTTCATAAGGTGTTTTTCCTAGGATGGCTCTAATTAGAATTCGGTTAAGTATATATGTTGAAGTATCTACGGCATTACACCAAAACTTTTGGGGTAATGATTGTTCGTTCAACATAGTTCTACTCATTTCTTGAAGTGTCCTATTTTTCCTTTCAACCACGCCATTTGATTGAGGAGTGCGTGGAGCCGAGAAGTTATGAGTAATACCGTTGGCATCACAAAATTCTCCAAATTGCACTTCATTATCAAATTCTCTACCGTGATCGGTTCTTATTGACACTATTGTACATCCTAGTTGATTTTGGATTTTCTTACTAAAAATTTCGAATTGATCGAAGGCTTCGGTTTTATCCTTAAGGAATCTAGTCCAAGTATACCTAGAGTAGTCATCTACTATGACTAAGGTGTAACGGTTTCCTCCGTAACTCCGTACGGCGGATGGACCAAAAAGATCCATGTGGAGAAGTTCTAAGCATCTAGTCGTTGAGACTAAATTCTTAGCTTTGTGACTAGCGTGAGCTTGTTTTCCAATTTTGCAAGCATCACAAAAATGTTGATCAAACTTAATCCTAGGTAAGTTTCTAACTAATTCTTTAGAGGCTAACGATTGAATGAGACGCATATTCGCGTGACCTAATCTCCTATGCCACAAAGTGGAATTTTCATCAATCGTTGCTAGACAAATTTGATCCTTAGGCTTATTTCCTAACTTCATTACGTATAAGCCTTTCTTCCTAATACCTCTACCTATGACTTTACCATTCCTAGTGATTTCACTATCATGTTCAGAGAAAGTTACTTTACACTTATTGTCACATATTTGTCCTATACTAAGCAAGTTAAATCCTAAGTTATCAACATGTTCTACATTATCTATTTTGAGAGAGTCATTAGAAATCGTACCTTTGCCAATGATGTTACCGCGAAGATTACTACCAAAAACAACATTACCTCCATTGTATGCCTTGTAAGTGGAGAAGAGCTTTCGGTTACCCGTCATATGTTTGGAGCATCCGCTATCCTTGATCCATTCATTGGGTTCCAAGTCGACTCCAAGGCATATCTATTTATATAAGACAATAACTCAAACATTTGGTCCCCAATATCTCATGGGTCCAAAGTTGTTAGTGCCAAACATCCCTTGCATTTGATGCAATTGGTTAGGATGTGAGAATGGAAGACACATTTCCCATGGCATGTAACTTTGTCGTGGAAAGTTGTTCCAAGTTACAGGAAAGCCATGAGGTTGGTTTTGATGACCAACATGTCTTCTTGGTTGCGGTGTTTTAGGACGAGAATAATTATTATTGACTCTTCTAGGAGGTGGAGTTTTTGATCTAAAGTTTTGTTTTGAAAATCCAACTCCGGGTTTTGACAATGGTTTATAAAATTGTTTGACTTCATTGTCACTAGCTACCGGAACTTTAACTTTGTTTACAATTATGTGTTTTGGTCTAGGACCCAAAATAGATTTTTGAAAAGAAACACTTTTCTCAGATATTGGTGTCTCTGGTGGCGGTCCCTTATTTACTTTGGGGGCCGCCTGAACATTAAGGGGGCCACCCATGTTTATGGGGCTTGAGAGCTTTTACAAAATTTATTTCCTTAGTTCCACTAGATGATGTTTTCATGAACTTAAAACCCCAAAACTAATTTTTCACCAGCGGGTTTTTTCGATTATTTTAATTTCATTCATGGCAATGTGTACTCTTTTCAATTTGTTTAATTAGTTGGATTACTTCTTTGAGCTTTTCATTTTCAATTTTAAGTGTATAACATTTTGCACAATCGAGATCAACTCCCTTATTTTTCTCGAGTATGGATAATCTATCTTTTAATTCTTTAAGCTCATTTTCTAGACTATTTCTAATAGCTTTTAACCTTTTGTTCTTAATGATTATCTTTAAACTCACTTTGCATAATTTATCATATTTATTGTCTAAAGCTAAATCATCAATTGATGAGTTTTTATCACTAAAGTAAGAAGATTCAGAACATACCTCATTTGGTGCTTGAGCTAAAAAGAAGTGTTTCGTCTTGGCTCTTTTCTCTTCTTCTTCACCACTTTGCTCCAAGGAACCTCCAACAAATGTTGTTTGGTTCTTGTCTCTCGGTGGCTTTGGACATTCTCCAATAAGATGATTTGGATCTCCGCATCTAAAGCACTTCCTTTTACTTTTTCTGTTTTTGTCGTCTCGGCCTTTTTGAAAGGTCTTTTTGTCGTTCCGAGGTTGTCTTACGAATCTACCTCTTCTCTTAAAAGAAACTTTCTTGAATGTCTCTTACCGCCATGGCGGTAACTTCTTCGTCTTCACTACCAGAAGGTCGAACACTCTTATCACTAGATTCTTTCTAGCTTTTTAAAGAAAGAGATTTCCTTTCAAACTTTTGCTTGACTGGTTCGAATATTAAAAGAATTGAAAGCTTCACAAAGATCTATGAAGAAAACGTGTTTAGTCTTTAAAGATTATAGTATTTAACCCCTGACACGAATCTGAGATCTTGTTGAGTTGGGTTTGAGATGTAATGGTAGTTTTGGTGTGATACGGGGAACCTTGTTTTTCTTCTTGAGTATAAAGAAAAAAAAATGGACCGGACATTGTTCTCTGGGCTGGACTAAACTGAATAGACTGGGACATCAACAGTGTCAAAATGAACAGTAAAATATGTACGGAAACGACGGCGTTTAAAAGTTCTTTTTATTATATATATAATATCATTTCTGATCAAATACGACGGCGTATGGCGTATTTGTCGTTTATGAATTGGGTCAAATGAATTGGGCCAAAAACATAAGCCCAACCCAACAATAATTTCTGTCAAAATTTCAAAACTTACCCTCAAACTATGCGACAAGTTATAAAACATACCTTAAACTTTTTATTATTTAGGACTTTTTTACAAACTTTATTAATCTAATATCTAACAAATATCTACTAATTCATTCGTAAAAAATTATACCGCTGAAAAAATATTCCAATTACGAACAAAACGAGCACAATATTCTTATGCTTCTAACGTATGTACGATTTTATAAAAGATGTTGAAGTTTAATATACAACGTAAATGCAATAATCAGCAAAGAAAAACACAAAGAATACAACAAAACCCCAACATATATAAAATAACTTATAAATTTATCCCCGAAACCCTTCAACTTTAAAAAAATATTACAACAAAAATCAAAAAAACCTTTCAACTTTAAAAAAAAACACAACAAAATTCTACACATATAAAAAAAGGAAAAATAACTCTCAACATAAAAAGCTACCTTAAAAGACTCCCAAATATAAATAAACTCAAAGCAAAAATAAGCACACCGCAACGCGCGAGCAACAACGCCGTTTTGACCACGGGCCGTTCTCACTGTTTCCCTTTTTTCTTTTCTTTTTTATAAAATATGAAGTAGCATAAGGCACAAATAAAGAGAGAAAAAAAGAACCAACGCTATTAATCCATCGATAAAACTAAGAATTCAACGATGCCGAAATATACTATCGAAAAAAACTGTAGTCCCGCGGCAATGCGCAGGCTATTCTGCTTGTTATACTCATTAGCCGTAAAATCCGATGTCGTTTTGACATCGGGCTGATTTGAAAGGCAAAAAAAAGAAATACGGCCCAAAATGAGAATAAAAACTTACAAAACGGACCCTTAAGTTTTAACTATTTACGACTTTTTATATAATAAACTTTATTTATCAAATATATAGCACATATCTACCGATTAATTCAGGTAAAAAAATACCATCGGAAAGATATTCGAATTGCGAACAAAACGAGCTCAATATTGCAATGCTTCACATACGCACGATTTTATAAAAAATGTTGAAGTTTAATATAATTAGAATTTTTTTACAAAACGTATCTTCAACTTTTAACTATTTACGACTTTTTTATATAATAAACTTTATTTCTCAAATATATAACACATATCAACCGATTCATTCAGATCAAAAAATACCCGCGGAATGATCTTCGAATTGCGAACTAAACGAGCCAAATATTGCAATGTTTCTGAGATACATACAATTTTATAAAAAATGTTGAAGTTTAATGTATATATATATTTTAAAAAAACTTTCAAAACACACCCTAAACTACCTAATAGTGAGCGCTACACACCCTAAACTACTACCTAATAATTTTGTGAAAGTTTAAATTTATAAATAACCTATACTTTTTTCGCATTCATATTTATATTTATATACATACTAAAAGCCGTTCGCTCTATAAATAACGTTCTCGCCCCAACGACAAATACTCATTCAAATTTCGTGATTGTTAAAAAAATGCTCAGTGAAATAAAATACATGTGTTGCATACAAGTCATCCCCACTGCAACGCGTGGACACATTCCCACTCAATATTCATTCAAAATCGATTCGCACAAAAATTATGCCCCGCCGCAACGCGCGGGGTATCTTGCTTGTTATAATATTATACCATGAAAATATTTTGATATTGAGCCCATTAACATCTCTCCAAAGTCCAAACTATATGTTAGATGCTATGTTTGCTAAGTAGATGTAACAATCCGTTATTTCAGGTTATTTCCTAACTCAATTAATTTCATTATTTAATTTTAGAGTTTTACGCGTTCGCTTTTAATTATTATCAAATAGTTAAATCGCGTAAACTAAAAATCATCATTCAATATAAACGGACACCAAACGAATAAAAGTTTACGTCAAGCAAGTGTTATATAATTATTTAGAGTATAATTTATAACTTTTCCTATTTTATTTTTATTGGTTACGTAAAACGCTTACGTTTCGCAATAAATTACATTTAGGCATACCCGGAAGCACTAATACCCATCTACACTCAAACAAATACCCACTTTTATACCCAATACACAAAAACTAATTCATTTCCCCACTTATTATTCACTAGAACCGGATCTAGTATGTATATACATGAAATAAATCCTTAAAACCCGCTAACTCTTACCTTTACAACTCATAACCTTACAAGAAGTACTAGATATCCCATGCATCTATAAATTGGCACATCAAATGTACCCAAGACCCATTTTTGAGCCGTGTACATGCCTAGGGAAGAGGAGAAGCCTTCTTACACTTGTACTTGAAACCACTACATCCCATGGTTTGATTTTAGGTAGTTTAAGGTTTCTCACTTACTATATAAGGAAGGTCATACATACTAGAATTCATTTACATACTCCAAGCAATTCACCAAGCCACAAAACTCTCTCAATATAATCCAAAACCCACGGCTCAATTATAGAAACTAGGGTTTCATTTTTATCTTGGTTCTAAGGTGGTCCAAGCATTCAAGGGTTTATTCTAAGTATATCTATGGTCACTCAAGGGTATTGCAAGCTTGAATTTGGGTTTAGCAAGGATTATTTAAGAAATCATATTTAGGGTTTTCTAAACTAGGGTTTCGGATTTGGAAGCTTGCTAGGGTTTTTACCTTGTGTTCATCATCCTACATCTCTCCTATAAGGTCTATTTGAAGTTTTACATTTCCATTCATTCATTTAATTATGTGTACATGCTTGATATATATGTTAAACACCACCTAGATGTATTTTTATGATTTTTGAGATATTACAAGGCATATATAGGTTTGAATTTTATAAGTATAATGATGAAATAATACATGGAATGGAAGTACACACTTAATATAAGTACTAGTTGATTTATGAGTTTAGTTTGTAAATTATTTTGTATTGAAAGTTAATTACAAGTTTATGTATAAAAAGATCACGAGGACATGGATTTCAATTGGACAAGTGTTATGGACTTTTAGAGGACTTAATAGATGTAAGATATATGGTAGAAAACTTGGTAAAAGATTTGTACAAAAGCTCTTAATAAAAGGAATGGTAAAACTTGTTTTATAAAAAGAAAACATACAAACTGTTTTGGTACCTTTCTGTTTGAATTCGAATCATAACACGTACATTGTATGTTTTATTAAATTAATACACGTTACAAGGATCGTAGGCATATAAAGAACTCGAAAAACGAAGCTATAACGAAGAAGATATGACAATTACGAGTTTACGTTAATTAAACGTATAAAAGTGTTTTTATAAAAGTTATTTTATAACATACCCTACTGTTTCAGATCTGGATTTTTATAGAAATTATTTCATAATGATAGTACTTTTCATGAGGAATCCAAACACGTAAGAAACTCGAAAAACGGAAATAAAATGAAGGAGATACGCTTTTTGCAAGTTATACCTAATTAATTACATAAAAATAGTTTTATAAATTATTATTAACAGTAAAAGTTATTGTTCATCAGTGGATTAAATATTATAAATATAATATTTTGATAGATTTTCTTGATACGAAACCGTGGACATAAGAAACACTTAAAACGGAGTTAAAACGATAAAGATACGAGGTTTATAAAACCTTGTGCACTATTTTTACTTTTATACATTATTTTATAAAACAATTAAATTAATAATATAATATCATTACATAATCAATAAAAATATTAAATCATATATTTTTAACAAATAATACATTGTTGAACGAAAAATAATATTTTCTTTACGGTTACAATTACATGTACCTTTATTTAACAAAGTACGATTTAATTAATATTTCAACTTTTTACAATTTAACGAAAACTATTAGGTGGTGGTGTAACTATATAACATGTGATATTTTATTTATATAAAATACATTATGCTCATACGACCTACAATTAATTAGGTTGCATTCGGATTGCCGAGACGATTTACATATTTGATTTAGATAATCAAATCATTCACTTACGGTGAGTTCATAGCCCCGCTTTTATACTATTACATTGATTTACAACTTTGGGGTGAGAAACATGCATTGTTTTACGATTGGACGCAAGTACACTTTTATACAAATTACGAGTTTGCCTAAGTAGCTATAACCCACTATGCCCATGAATCATGAACTGTTAATTACTGGACTGTAAGCGCGAATGTTATGAATAGATCTATTTGGGATTGACATCCCCGTTCGGGTGAGTAGCGCTCACTAGTTTCGAATGTACTGAAACAACGAATGTATACCATGTCGGAACAATTTGGATGTTGCGGGTTGAACATCTACACGGGCACATTATTTGCATTAATTTGCATACATATATGTCGTAGCTTCAGTGTCATGAGCTTAGTGCATTTCGTAATTACTTTTGAGATATTGTATGTGTTACATGTCTTACATTTGGAAATCTTGCGGTCCTACTTTATACATTTATTAAACCTGTGAATTCACCAACTTTATGTTGACGTTTTAAAGCATGTTTTTCTCAGGTCAATAAGGTACAAGAACAAGGATACATTGGGGGTCAACATTTTGGGAATCATTTTGCATGGAGATTTAAATGCATTACATTTTGGAGTATTTGTTATGTATCAAAATCTTTACATTTTCATGGGTGAACAATTTAAGCTTCGGGCTTCTGTAATAAACAAGTTTATTTAATCCAATGTATCATTTTCAAACGACTCATATAGAGGTCGTTCTCATATCTTGTACTGTTGATCTATGAAGTAACACTCTAAGAACCATATTCCGCTGCGACCCATTTTGGGGGTGTTACATACACTGCCCGTTAAAGTGTTGGTTTTGGTTAAGTCGGCAAAATATAAATTTAAAACTTGAATCATAAAATTAACACCACACAACGACACATCAAGTTTTTGGCGCCGCTGCCGGGGAGTGAAAATTTAATCTTGATTTTTATTTGATATTTTGGTTTTTAACATTAGATTAGATCTAACCCTTTTGGATTAGTGTAATTTAGATTAGTGTATAATTATGTATAAGTCTGTATATTATGTATATTTGCTTGTATATTTGTGTGTTTAATTGTTCGTGTGATTTAATTGTTTTCTAATACACTGTTCTGGTCGATAACCCGATACGGCGTATTCACTTCCATTGGATACGACGTATCCAAATTTCTTATCCAATACAGCGTATTGATTCAAAAGATTAATACGGTGTATTCAGTTCCATTGAATACGGCGTATCGATCATCTGATACAGAATCAGAATCTGAGATTTCATATTTGATTTTCGTGCCTAATCTTTTCTATCTTTCTTCAGAGCAAATCCTGCTAATACTTTTACCTTTGTCACAGATCATACTTATCAGAGCTAGTTGATTGAAGAAGATACTATAAGGAGTTATGGCAGAACCGACTTCAAAAAGAATTCGTAGAAAAATCTCAAATTGAATCAATCTTTCTAATACCAATGACGATATGGACATTGAACTTAGAAAGGAATATTTGATGGAATTGAAAAAGAATACATACCACGGACGATTTGACGAAGACGTTGTGGACCACATTGCTAAGGTGCTCGAAATACTTGATTTAATCAACATTCCTGGTGAGGACCCCATCGGCTACGCATGAAGGTTTTTCCTCTCTCGCTGGCTGACGATGCACGACAATGGTAGATAAACAAGAGAGAAGGAAAAATCACCACTTGGGAAGAACTTATTGATAAATTTTTTTGTAAATTTTATCCTGATTCCTTTGATGGGGAAGATGAAATGTTGGACGACAGAGATAATTGGGGGATTGATCCGCTTGAATTCATATCACCAGTAAATTCGTCATTCGAAAACCATAGGAAAGTGGATGGAAGAACTAAAAAGGTATTATTCCATGCTTAGATGAATGGAAGTTAGAATAAAAGACGAATTGATGACAACATCTTAAGTAGTAGTAATGACACTACTACTGACTCGTTCTTCAAGCCTTATTTGAAAACTCGAGAAAAGAACGACATTGAAAGAGAAGGTGAATGAAGCCAGATGAAGCCCAAATGCATCAATAGTAATTTGGAAGATAAGGTTCTAAATAACACATCTAATTCTAACGATGAGCAACCTAACAAAAAGGTGTGCAAACAGAAAAAGTTATGAAGCTATAAAAAATCACATGCCTCAACGAAGAATACATTGCTATAAGAAGGTGTGAATATAATGCTTGGGAAAGAAACGAAGATTGTATGTCTTGAATCTATCAAGAAATTTTTTAGAAAAAGGAAAACGGATGGAAGGTGACGTTCACCGACTGAAGAAGCTGAAGAAAAAAGTCTAACTTAAAGACTAGCGGAAAGAAAAGTGCTTCTCGGGAGACAACCCAGATTGTTATTTAATTTTATCGAGTCTGTCTTCCCAGACATCAATACGGCGTATCCGCACCATACCATACTACATTTTTGAAAGTCTATACTTTATTAGTCCCTTTATTTTTATGCACTTTAAACATTATTGTTAGTCCTGTCAATACGGCGTATTCATGCACATGATACGGCGTATTCAACAGACTGACCCATATTAAGATACTTTTTACAGGTTTCTGTACGGCGTATTCCAGTTTATGGATACGGCGTATTGGTTTCCTGTACAGTTTATTTAGCTTATTTAAATTAACCATAAGATTACCCTAAATAGATTTTGCATGGTTTTTCCTATATTTTGCACAGGACCTCGCTGAAAGAAATCGACAATGTTGGTGAAGTATCTACAATCTATGAAAATCTGGAGTGTTTTGGAGTCTTGAAACCTCAAGACAGCTGTTCAACATAAAATCTTGCTCAATAAATCTACATGGAGAATCTACCGAGCAAAAATCAGGAGAGTTTCTCATTCTAATGAGTTTCTCGTTCTAATTCTTTTAATTTCCCGTTTTTAATGTTTTATCTATACAACGAGGATTTTGTATAATTTAAGTGGGGGATGGGAATTAGAATGATACTTGTCCTATTTTTCACATTAAAATGCTTAAATTATGCTTAAATTTAAAAAAAATTCAAAGCATACTTTTGCGAAATTACTGGTTACATAACCTGCACGCATAACTCTTATTATATATTGTGAGGATTTAGCCTTATCTGTTTTCAAATGTTTACCCAAATCCCACAAAAATATGAGTGTGCTGGCGATGTTGTAGACTTTAGAACTTGACTTGGTATATCTATTCGAGACCACAATAATGAGTACTATGGATTTAGATGGAGTAACTTGTTTAAATTGGTAAATTTCTAGGATTACACCCAAAAAGCCTATATATGTTGTGTTATTAACTAACTACACTGGTTAGTTAACCCCCGTATAAACCCTTTGTTTACTCTCATTTTAAGAGTAAGATACCCATAGAAAAACCAGTAGAGCCAATCCTTTAGGATAAACACCAACTATTTATTTCATAACACCTTTACACCTTAGCCTATCCTGTTAGATTAAGTCCATTTATCAGTTGCTAGTTGCTTAAAGTGTAAAGTATGTATTTACTGTGTCTTGTGTTATTTTCTATCTCTGGTATGGTTGGGAAATTTGCACATTGCAAATGGGAATGTAAAAACTAGTCAAACTCATGTATTTTTACTACCATCACAATTATTGGTACGTCCGAGGAATGAAGAATTATCAAAGAAATTATCCAGAGTTATTATGATCGTGAAGATGGTGAAATTACACCAAGATTCGTAGTAATTTATTTGTTTAAAAAATCGAAAAAATTAGAAAATTGCAACAAAAAAGAGGAGGAAAATCTGAAGATAGTCGGTTCGTTAAAGCTTAAACCGATGATATTGAAGGATCGATTATTCGTTTATACATGGTTATAAATCAACGATGTAAAGTTTTGTATAAAGTGGTAGATATCGCCACTTGTCTTGTAAAAGTATATATAGTATGGGATGATTGGGAGTTGACTGTTACGGGAACGCCAACTTAGGTTGTTGTTTTTTATCTATGATCAAGACGTTTGTGTATATAGTTGTGTGACTTTTGTCTTTATCATGGTAACGGTCAGGAAAAAGTATCTAGCAACTTGTGCCTTATTTGTTTGGACTTAATCTATTTGTTTCGTAAATTTTTATTTAACAACAATTATTTCCCTTTCCTAATCACTAACCCTTAGGTTTTATTCGAATGAGGATGCGAGCAATCACATGTGTCTATTCCGTCGTTACGGCCATGTATGTGTGGTTTTGTCCGCCTTGTTGGTTTATTACTTTTTGGTGAAGATTAGAAGATCCATACCCTATATCACTACTAGTCCTACTCTTTAGCTTATTCGAGTTAAGGTTTGAATGCAGTCATATGTGTCTATCCCATCGTTATGGGTGTGTATGTATGGTCTTTGTCACCTTTTCTAGAATATTGGTATCGGTAGAGATTAGCAAGAGTGATCAAACCCTTTAAGCCTTTAAAATAAACCCAATTTACCTTTATAAACTTGTTACTCCTTAGCTTTAGTGGTGGAGATGTGTATCCTTGCCAAGCCTATGATAGAATACTCGTCATGACCGAGCAATTGAGCGAATTAGTTACATGTTACCACATAGATTAGTTGAGTGATTTGAGTGTTTTCATCTTCCTATTTCGTGAGGTGTTTGGTTGTGTACTAGTAATTAATCAAATAAATGCTTAACGGAAAAATCCTTAGGGATACATTTTCATAAATTTCTAAAGGCTACTTGAGGACAAGTAGGATTCAAGTGGGGGGATATTTGATGACATCAAATAACGTCACTTTTATAGCATCATTTATCCCATGTAAATAACCCATTTTATATAATTATTGCAAGAATTGGTACTTAATCGTTTATATTTGAGAATTGCAGTAATTATGGAGTACTTTGTGAAGATTAGCTAAAAGGCACGCATTCTGGAGCTTAAACGAAGACATTTGAAGAATACTGTTCTGACATCCAATACGCCGTATCCATCAAAGAAGATACGACGTATCTGTGCCTACATTTCACAAGAAACCATGAAGAATCAAAGTCCAATACGTCGTATCCAGGAGAATTATATACGTCGTATTCAAGATATAGTAATAAAATATTCTGGAAGAATCGAACGTGGTCCCTACTCCAAGAAACCCCAGATACGCCGTATCCAACTCTCTCGATACGCCGTATCGACCAAATTCCAGACAGTATAAATAGAAGGCCCAAAAATGAGTTTTAGGTGTGCTTGATCATATTTTTGATACTTTAACCACAAAAGTCGATTTTCAAAAGACAAGAAGAGCATAAGAGGTCAAGCAAAGCTATTAATTCCATAGGAAACACTGTAATCTCCTATACTATAGTAAACGTTAGATTTTTGTTATCATTCATTTAACTCGATTAGTTTACCTTGGTTGAATTATTACTCTTAAAGGCTAATACCTTCGGGTATTAGCCATTATTATGAAGATCTGAATGTTTGGTTTGTTTATCTTGATTTCTTAATTTATCGTTGATTGCTTGTTTATGTTTATCAATATACTTGTTTACGTGCTTTTGTATGCGACCTATCATTCAACTGGATCTAGTGATACGGACCAAGTAATCTAGATGCCGGGATAGCTCTCCATATAGCGATTTATACATCTAGACCAATAGGATCACAAATAACGACCTATCTTTGCCCTTAGATTTTGAGCTTAATTGGACCGACAGGTGACCCAGGGATCAACAAGTATGTTTTTAATTAATTCGTAAAGATTTGGTTAGTGGACTACTAGTATATGAATTGCCATTAAGCAGTAAGTGGGTAAGGTCTCTATGAGTTAGGGTTTAACAAGATCACCATTGCTTTAATCCCTAAGATAGATTATAATCAGCAAATAAGGATGCTTTATGCGGATGCATTTAATTGTGACAGAATTCTACGTATCTATGTTTAAGGAAGAAGTACTGCCTTAATCTTAAGAATGATATGCCGCCTCGAGATAAGTAATCATTTCAATAAATAAACAAACCAACGTGCTGATCAGATTAATGATGGTTAATACAGTTTTTTTATATTTGGCTCAACCACTCTTTTATCTTCTATTAATTTGCTTGTGTGTGTTTTAGTGTCTTGAATTGGTTTTAGTCACCGTAAAACCCGTGCTAGTCTCTCAAACTAAAAAAAACCCTTTATCCGTTAGATTTAGGATTAACATAGGTTAGCATAGGTTTAACACAGAATATAATTAACTTAGATTAGAAAAACCAAAGTATTAATAAATTAAAAGTGTTTCTCGCTCTTAGTGATCGACACCCTACTTACCACGAAACTACCACCGACCGGGTACACTACCCGTTAAAGTGTTGTTTTTGGTTAAGTCGGCAAAATATAAATTTAAAACTTGAATCATAAAATTAACACTACACAACGACACATCAGTGTGATTATGAAGAAACTCTGATACTTGCTGAAGAGAGTCTATTGAAAATGAAAGGCAAACAAAAAGAGCATAATGATAAACCGATTGATTACTCAAAACCAAATAAACTATACGATTATTTTGTTCTACAAATTCAATTGTCTGCAGAACAAGTGTATTGGTTACCAGTTTCAAAAACAACTCCACCAGTGTCAGCTGTAAAACCGACACCCACAATAGTTTTTCCTAAAAAACTACCAATAACCAGTAAGGTACACGCAAATCTTCAAAATACAAAAGATCTTCTTGATAAAATTTGATGCTTGCATTGAAAAGAGAACTTGTTAGCCTTAATTATATTAAGTCAAACAAGAATGTTATCGGTCTTATAAAGTCAAATTGGGTCTTGTAAAGTAATAGGCTAGTCGGGTTCAACGGGCTTGGATTGTAATCTAATATTGTCCGTGTTTCGGGCTCAAAGCCCAAGATAAGCCAAGCCCGACCCAAGTTAGAAAGCCCACATGCCACTTATGGCTCAAGGGTATAAAAGAAACCCTCTCCACACATGGAGAGGGTGTTGGTTACATTTCTTTCACTTGTAATCCACCAATTCTCTCTCTAATCTAATATTCCAAGTTTCCTTTTTTCTTCCTTTCTTTTCTTCTTATTGCCGGCTCACATAGAGCTTATTTGGGTTTGCTTATTAGTTGTGAAAGGATTATATTTAGGGATAACATGTGGTATCACTCGCCAAGGGGTGTTTAGTGTTCGATTCGTGGTTCATAAGCTCAAAATCGTAGCTTATTTCGTAGCTTATTAAGATATTTGCTTAATTTTCGTCTTTCTTTATTTGGTCTTATTTCAAACGTGGCTTATTTGGCAACATAAGCTCACGGTCTACTTTTTCTCTTTAGCTTATATGTTTATTAAGCTTATTCGGCTTATTATTCTTCTTTGCTTTTCTTTTTACTCGACGTGGTGTTTTCTTGTGTGATTCGGAAGTGTCACAAGAGTCACGTCCTCTTTTAGTTGATCTTCAAACTAGTTTCTTAGTTTTCTTAAATTTGGTTGCTTCTTTTCGAAATTATTTCGGCTTATTTTAGGCTTATTTTGCTAAATTTCAAGCTTATTTTCAAGCTTATTTTGGTTGCTTATTTTCGAAGCTTATTTGTGATTGGCTTATCCTTCTTGTGGTCCCAACCGGTTCTAAACAAGAGACCAAGATCCACATTTTGTGCTTCACAACACAAGGACAAATTGTTCGTTAGTAAAAGTGGTCCTCACTCGATAGAGACACCGAGCGGAATATGTCACAAGTCAAGCGGAACATGTACGTTTGATATTTAAGCGAAATGTGCAGGTGTAATTTCAAGCGGAATATGTACGTTTGATATCCAAGCGAAACATGCAGGTTTAATTTGAAGCAAAATATTTTTAAAAATAAGAAGCGAAATATGTTAAACAGATGAAGCGAAATATGTTGATATTTGAACGAAATATGCAGGTTTAACTCAAAGCGAAATATGTTAAAAAATGAGAAGCGGAATATGTTTTGAATAGTCAAGCGAAATGTGCAATTTCTGAAGCGAAATATGTACTGATTTTTCAAGTGAAACAAGTATTCATTTTTCAAGAGAAACATGCAATTTTTAACCAAGCGAAATATGCAATCCCTCTAAGCAAAATAATTCAATTTTTAATTTCACGGTTTTTTTCTATTGATTTTGTACAATCCCACAGTAACACTTTGTCCGTTCTTCGTTTTAGATCAAAAAGTTGTAAAATCCAGTGGAAGTTAATTGCATTCTCTCACACCAGATTACAATCACCACTAAAGATTCCTAACACTTTAATATCCGATATCCATTCACAACTTCAATCAAAAAGTCAAATACTAATATACCAACTCAATCATCGAAGTGTTTCTTACATGAATCACACCGTTTTCTTTTGTCGTGTTCAACTTCTAAAGTTCAAGAGAAGACACCAATTTCAAGAATTAAATGCATTGAACAATTACGAGTAATTCAAGGTCACACTCAAAGTTATCTCATAGAAACTTTACAAAGATTTTGATAACATGCCTATCTCATGGAACATTCTCCTCAAACTTGGATTTACTAGAAGAATCAATCTTACCAAAGAAATCATTTCTCAGACTCATTGCAGACTACTTTGACAAAACTCGAGAACAAACGTTTAAAATGCTTTCCAGTTTAGAAAATCAAAGCACGTAATACAGAATTATACAAGATATGGTGCTCAATATTTTACATGCAATGAACTATAACATGGATTCCCTCGGGAAATACAATGCTTGGGTTTAATTTCATCTCAACAACGAACTCCACAATTGTTGACTACAAAAAGAAGTTTGCATGCAAACACAAGAAGATCATTCAAATCCAATTCTAGCATTGAATGTTGATTCATTGAAAGTCAATTTAGTTGTCATACAAAACACATTGGTTCTGAGAAAGAAGACAGTAATTCATAGACTGCAATCCATGCAAATTAGTATGAAATGCAGCATGATTCTGAAACAAAAGATGAGCATGCAATCAAATACAAGATGTCCAAAAGCAAACGAAAGATGCTAGCATATTTTTCGATCTCTTCATTCACACCTTCAAGTTCTTTTAAAAGGAGACTCAAAAGGCACTCACATCGAACATGGATTCAAACGGGAATTCATGTCACTATTTGGTTAAGATGTTGATACTTTCACAAGTATAATGCTCCTCAACATAGATCAACTACAAAAGCAACTTGACAAAGATGAATTTTAAGAAGTTAGATCAATGACAGCCTTTTGGGTGGTAAACAACCAGTTCCAGAAGTTCATCGATTCAAAGTTTACATTGGATTATGACAGTCACATGACAGACACGCACTTTGTTGAATACACTGAAATCGAGGTTAAACACTTCAGAGATACACTACTCCAACACCTGGATAATGTTAAGAAGTCCGTTGTTGAAAGAACACGTCATCAAAGACAGTATGAAAGAAGGGTAAATAAGAGACAGATGCAGACGCAAGAGAGTAAGATTGATACGGGTAAAGCACTGGATAATGGTTTGGTTGTCAATGTGGAAAGCAATGGAACAAATCAGAAGGCAAGATGAACAGCAACATGTCAGGGAAAAAAAAAAAAAAATTGTGGATAAGATGCTGATGATGCAGATTTTAGACCCATTTATGATGAAGAGCCAATGGCTAAGGTATAATTGACTGCTGAATGCAATATCTTTGCTATATGACAACAACATACTGAGCAACCTGAAATCATTGTTGAAGGTAGGGTTGACCAGTATCCTGAAACATTTCAATTAAAATCCTATGCTGATTCATCACCTGAAAACCAGGACAACTGAATAATCCAAACAATCACTCGATCCTGAGAATATTTACTCAAAAGACTGTTGCCACCTCAATTTCAAAAAGATTTTTAAGAATGGAAGCACATTGTATTGGCTCTCGAAACTTAAATAATCAAAATATAAGCTTTACCATCAGGGCAAACATGTCAAATTTTGAATAAACAATAAAAAAGCCAAGATTGAAAAAGGAAATTGATGTACTTGAAACAATGAACATCGAATTAGACCATAGTGTGGCTAAATTATGTAAGGAAAATGAGACTTTGAAACAGCATTACAAAGAGTTGTATGACTCTATTAAAATTACGAGATCTAAGACTACAAAACAGACAACATCTTTGATTGCTAATAATGCTGAATTAAAAGCTCAGATTCAGGAAAAGGTTTTAGCAATTGTTGCTTTAAAAAAATGAACTTAAGAAAGTTTAAAGACAATAGTGTAGATACTAAGTTTATAAAACATCAGTCTTGGGGAAACCGATTTTACCATCACTAAGAAACCAATCAGTTGTTAGACAAACCAATGTCTTTTTAAATCTAAAAGGCTCCAAATTTCAAAACACGGTGTTTTGCCTCCCAATTATATGTGAATAAGAATTTGTCAAAACCAGTCACTCAACATTCATTGCCTAAGAAAACATAATCCACCTTTTCAAAACCTGATCACCTGATTGCATCTAGCTCATCTAGGAATAGTTCTAAAACATGCCCAAATTTAGTTCTAATGACATTGTTCATAATCCACTATCTAGATTGTATCTAAGAAAAAGATACAAGAAGGAGATTAGGAACTCAACAACTTGTGTGACTACTTCTGCTAGTTAAGTTCAAACCACTCGCTGGCTGATGATAGCAAACCAAAACCTAGAGCAACAAATCAAACATCTAGGAGATTTCTTGTACTAAAGAGTAGTCGCATTAACTATAACGGCTATGACCAAGCAGATCACATCTAAGAAGTTCTAGTTCTTTACTCAGTATTCCTAAAAAATTTGTTTTGTTCAACATGTCTAAGAGGTGTCTTTAATGCAAATCATGAATGCTTGTATAACCAAAAAAAAAAACCCTGAATGAAGTAAATACTCGTGCTAAGAATCAATCCCATAAGACCAGACAAATACCAAACCTAGATCAAAAGATCATAACTACTCAGAAAACTAATTGTAGCAGAATCTTTACAGTACACTAAGGTTTTTCTCTCCTAAGAGAGACTTTCCGCTGTGATGAGAAAACATCCACCTAATCTGATCTTATGGTGGGAAACCCACGTAGAATTTTCAAATCTGTTGGTCTTAGGGTGGAGTATCTACAGGAAATTTATTCGACTCTTGCCATAAGCAATGGGGGGGGGGAGGTTGACAGTGAACCCCCACATGTTTCAAATGTAATATCCCTAATATTCATGAATGCAAACAAACTCTGGATGTTAAGTGCAGTACAATACAATCAATGTTCCAGAGGAACAAAGTCTAGATTTAATGTGTAGGTACCTTATTTACTGTCAACAAGGAAAATCCACAGAGTATGTGCTGTAAAAAGCTGATATCTCTGAAACCAATTGCAAAACGTGATTCACAGATGATATACAGAAATATGACGTTTGAGTTCAACAGATCAAGCCTCAAACCTCAATGTCAAATGACTTTTGAACAAAATGGTTACAAGCCTTCGCACCACAATGTCAACAGAAGTTTCATCAAGCACTGAGACAGTAACAAAGTCAAATGACTGGATGCTATTTCGGATCCATGTTCGGACAAATATTTCAAAGGAGAAAATCAAGTTGGTTTTAAAGTCTTTCTTCCTGTTCACTACTACTACTGATGCATCAAATAAACCATCACAACAACCTGATTCAACTTCCTCCACTTCAACTCTAGCTACAACAACTGTCACTGCAAATGGAAACTTTGTGATTGTCAAATATTTTCTCGTGTTCTTAATTTATTTCGATAGATATAACATTTTTTTAAAACAGAAAATATAAAAATATAAAATCAACAAAACGAAAATAGAAAATATAAAACCTAGAAAAACAAATAAAAATCAGAAATTTGTAAAAATACAAAAAGAATCTCTCTCCATGTCCTGGAATCGATAACATTTACGTACCTGGAAATGTTTGATTAACATCGACCACACATGGAGGCGTTGAAAATGAAGTTCGAGCCAGGATGTTTCAATCCTTTAAAACATGACATATATAAATTTTTCTTAATGACTTATGAATAATTTCAGTTCATAGACTCGGATGGACGAGGAGATAACTCGGACCCGAATGTAAAAGGGAAGTGTACGCTTCAGTGCGCTTACTCTTTAAATAGAAGAGAAGTCTTCTATCATGGTTTTTATAAAGCGTTGAACATAATTTTCCAAAACAGGACTCTTGAATGTCAAATTGTCTACAATATAATTTGTGGCATCTTTCCATAAAAAGTAGTATTTGTTAAAATTGTGTGTTCAACACTCCCTTCCTCAAATAAATTTTCAAAAGTGTGGTACTATCAATGTCATTTTATATGGTTCAATTTCTGAGGGGGAGCTTTTAAAAAAACAAAGCCTTTTAATGTGTTGGGTACATCTCATAAATGTCAATTTTATGTATCCAAACACATTTTGTGAAATTAAAATGTGGAAACTTAATGTCAATTAATAATATACATTGTTCACTAAGGCATCTCACTCCGTCTTCAACATTGTGTGGTGTCATATCATTTTTTTCATTCCAATGTCAAGTTTTTAATAAATCTTGGTATCCCACATATACTGTTGAAGGGGAGCAATCTGAAAAAATGAATTCATGCAATATCGTGGTATAATTTTTCTCCCCATGGAACTTTTCATTTCATAAATTTTAATCAATTGGTATTTCAAATACTAAGTGTTTTATTATTTAAAATAAGGGGAGAAAATGTGATTAAAATATGATATAGAAGAATGTGATCTTTAAGACTCTAAGTGCAACTCTTTCCTTCATGTGCTAAACAATTTCGAATCTCGGAGCACATGTGTAGGGGGAGTATTTCAAAATGTCAGAAAAAAGGTTTTTAAGGTTCGATCTCTATACCCAACAACCAATTAATCTCACGACGTCGATGAAGTCATAAGGTGGTTAAGGTTAGGTATAAGTCCTATGATCCAACCAGAACCGGAGGGATCTACCCAAGGACAATCCATAGTTAGAAATAGCAGTCCTTAGGTATGATTGGAGATGAATGAGAATAAGGGAAAAATGCCGACTAAGATTGAGCTAACACTGTAAAAATCACAACAAGGTGTTAGTAATAACATCTTGGTAAGCGTTGAAGGAGTTGAGGAATGAAAAAGAAATGTATG
>BQNB010053150.1:0-23250 GCA_026074375.1 Tanacetum coccineum
ATGAAATATTCTAATAGGTTCTACTTGAGGGCAAGCAGAAGTCAAGTGGGGGGATATTTGATAAAATCAAATATTTAATACTTTTTAGTATCATTTTATCCCTAAATTACTTGCATTTACGTCACTAACATATGAAAACAAGATATTTTCTGCTATTTTGTGATTTTCAGGTAAAATGCAGGTAATTATCATTTATCAAAGGAAAAAGAACGTAAAATGTAAATATTTACAAGACATTACGGCGTAAATCTTTCTAAGGTTACGCCGTAACACATCTCATGCAAATTACGTCACTCAAGCAACGATTACGGCGTAATCAATTATTGGTTACGCCGTAACCATTACTATTGAAAGAAGATCATGACTAAAATAGCATTACGGCATAACAATACAACTGGTTACGCCGTAACAACATTCGAGGAAAGAAATCAAAGCCGTGATCATTTATTTAATACGAAGATTCGGTGCTGGCGAGGCTTTACAGCGTAACATCCAATATGGTTACGCCATAATCTTTTATTATGGAAATTATATTGTTGTTGACTAAGGTTACGGCGCAACGTGATTATTTATTACGCCATAACCGAAATTATTAAGGAAAGCCGCGTCATGAGTATTACGGCGTAACTAAATATTGGGTTATGCCGTAAAGTATGAGCTGTCACAAGGACTTATTTGGTGCAAAATAATACTAAGTTACACTTTTCACCCCAAACTCCAGGGGCCAGAAGCGTACGAGGGCCAAACCACTTTACTATTATAAATAGTAAAGAATGTTATACATTTTGTATCAATTTTCAATTCGTCCAGTGGTTTTATTCTCTTGCCGACGAAAGAAGACAAAGGAAAAAGAGGAGCAGGGTGCTTGCCTGCTTGATTCGGGTATAGGGCGAACCCCTTAGGGGTTCGCCACGGGATCCAACTAAGAAGATCGGGAGCATTATTTCAGCATGATTTGTACATGATTCATCAACAATTACAGTTTGATTTCAATTAATTATTTTTAATAATTTATTTGGTCTCCACTCAATTTGTTGATGCTTGATATTTATTATGTTTAATATTACTCTTGTCATTTAATTTATTAATTATTCCTTGGTTAATTATGTTTGATCTCTTTGTCTCACTATTGTTTCATTAGATATTCCTTGACTATCGTGTAACCCTGGGTTTTGGTAGTATGGGTGGTTTGGACCTAGCTTGCCCCATTAATAGATTACCTTGTCATGATGGGATCCAATGGGTACTAGGGAGGATCACTAACTCTTTACCTGGTGTAGGAACTGACCGGTCACCGCACTTATCACTCAATACTTAAAAGCACAGGAACTCTTTCAGAGGGGGTTAATAATCTTAATAGGTTATTAGATATGTTTTGGGAATAGTTGGGATTAATCACTACAACCTGAATAGCCTACCTCCCTGACGATTTGGGACTGATTCGGAATCGCGGGAAGTATAGGATAGACTGCATATGCATATTCAAGTCTATCGACCTTAGAAACCGCTAATAAAACAAGAATTAGACATTGCACTTGATATCAAGATAATTCAACCTTGGATATTTAATTAAGTTAAATGGGTTCATCTTCTTAATTGTTTTCCACTATACCAATTCCTTTGATTGATAAAACCACTTTAATTCCTCTCATTTATTTTCTTACAACTTAATCTCTTAAACAACTTTTAAAACGTGACACTTTAAACTCAGATTTATTTCCGCCCTTTAGCTCTTGGGACGACCTCGGATTTACCATAACTACACTACTCACGATCGGGTTCTCTGCCCGTTAGTGCGTTTGTAAGGTGAAACGAGTTTTATAAATTTAAAACTTGGTAAAAATATATTTTAAAAGAAAATACGCATCAAGTTTTTGGCGTCGCTGCCGGGGAGCTAATTAGGTTTTAAGTTTGAGTTTTGTATATATTTTATTTCAGTATATTTACTTTCTTGTAAGAGCACCATCTACTCGTATCTTGTGTTTGATTTTCAGGAATCATAGAAATGGAGCCTGATATTGAGAACATGACGCTTAGCGAGTACTTGGAGTATGAAGCTACGAAAGAAAGGCAATTATGGGATGATGTTCGATCCAGAAGAAGTCCAACAAATGATTATGAGACGGAATTTAACTCTTTTCACAGGAATAAGCGTAATACTTTTTATCCGTATTCTCATTACTTACCTACTCCACCTGTTCAACCCTATCCTAAGAATTATTTAGTATCTACCAAGGTAAGCAACGATGTTGACATAGAAAAAATTACTATCGCCGAATATAATCTATACGTTGCTAAACAAGGCCTAGGAATGAATCCACTCAGTAATCACTCCTATGGTTTCACACCCTAATTTTTCGCTCAACCACAACACACACCTAACACTAGTAAGAAGGATTCCGACTTTGATAAAATCTTGGATGACTTATTTAGAACAGGAGCCGAAAACATGAAGCGAATAAGGCATGATATAGTTCAGGATAGTATTTGGGAAGAGGATGATGATTCGGAGGAGGATCAAGAGGAAGATGGTGATGATGGGGATACTTTTGATATGTGGGATATTACGGTCGAGGACGTAGAACGGATTAAGAAATTTTTAACGTCCCTAATGAAATAGACGAAATAGTACAACCTTTGATCCCAGAACCCATTCACACCATACCACCTAATGATGATTATGTAGCACCGGCTACTAAATCAATTTTGGATGAACTTTTGGAAGAATTCAGAGACGAGATCTCGAATGTAACCATGGTTGACGATGAGGCTGATTTTAATCTTACTAAGGATTTAGAAGAGCTTGAAAGACTTCTCGCTAAGGAACCTCAGTCAAATTTTACGGAAATACAGGTGCATTCAGTTATCATTAATACCGAGCCTTTCCTTCATACTCAACTAATAAATCCCTTATATGGAGTGTTCAAAACATCTAAACCATGTAAGGTAGATAGGGACATTTTATCTCCTAGAAGGTATGCATTTTATTCATCGTTTCCCTATCCTGTAGCTTACTCACACCCTAAGGGTGTCTATTGCTACTTCCACCCACACTTGATCCCAAGTAGGGGGATGGACACCCGATTACCTAGTAAATAAGGGTGGAGTCAAGCTAGAGACTTAAACAAAAACAAGCGCTTCATGGAAGGCACCCCATGCCTATCTTTTAATTTATGTTTGGTCTTATTTCACTTTAATTTTTGCATTTAGTTGGTTTTGTATATTTCTAACTTGGTTTTGCAGGGTCTCACGTCGAGGGGAATGTAATTCGAGTTCTCTTAGACTCGTTCTATGTGGAAAATTATTTGCTGATATACAACAGGTTACGACGCAACTCTAATAGTTACGGCGTAATCAATGTTGTTACGGCGTAATCCTTTCCATGATTACGCCGTAACTAAACTTAATCCAAAATTTTCAAAATGTCATCCACATAATTACGGCGTAACCCAGTCCATGGTTACGCCGTAATCCCTTCATGCAAACCATTAAATTGTTTGAAATTTTACAAAACCGTGTATATTGGTAAATGAACTTTGTGGGTATGTTCTCTGAAAACCCTCACGAGACTTCACTCGTCCACTTGGGCCACCAAGTGGTTTAAAAGGCTTGTTGCATACGCTAAATGCAACCGTGATTCCTACGAAAGTGAGTTAGGTTTTGTAAAGTTTTGTATATTTTGTGCTATTTGGTGCTTTCTATCCTGGTTTATGCTTTTGGTATTAGTCTATCTTGCAGTTATACAGGTAATGCACAGGATGTGGTGCTAGGATGCTAAACAAGCTGCAAGAAAGCATCCCAAGCCGGTCTAGTCGGATGCTTTACTGGATGTTGAAGTTGCCTGAGATGGTGGATGTTGCACGAAGAAGCAGACTTGGAGCATGGCTTAGTGAATGCTGTCTCTTCATATTTTCGAGCAAATCCAGGGGAGTCTTCCGTTCTAATTCTACTTCTATCTTTAATTTTTATTTCCTTAATGTACAATAGGGACATTGTACAAATCAAGTGGGAGGATGGGAGTAGAATTATCTCTTGACTAATATTTGCCTTCGATTTTCTAGTTTTCTTTGAAAATTATGCCAATTTTATTTTATTTTTATTTTTTTGACAATTTTTTCTTAAATAACTAGAATTAATCTTTGCCGAATGCACATTACCCTTTATTATACTTGGTGAGATTTAAGTCTAATATTCTGTTTCCATCATATTACTTAAAAATCCACCAAAATATCGAGTGTGCCGGTAGTATTGTAGACTTTAGAACTTGGCCTGTACATCATTACGAGACCTAATTGATTAGCAGGAATGGATAGTTCAAGAAGGCAACACTTAGGAAATCACCCAAATAGCCTATCTGTGTGTGTTTATCGACTTGTTACACTAACATGTCGACCTCCCGTGATAAAACCTCCTGTTGCAGTTTAGTGCAAGATACCCTTAGATCACCCTTGTCAAACCAATCAATGTTTTCACCACTACTCTATATGTTTCGTTATACCATTTCACCTTAGCCTACCCTGTAGTCTTTATTTTCTTTGTGTTGAAATTTCTGGCTACTTAAGTCCATGGTTCAGAGTATGACAACCATGACTTGAGCAGGTTGGTCAAACCGTAGTGTTGACCTAAATATTTGTTCTATAAGTATGGGTTATGTGTTATATGTGTTTATACGTGTTTATATGTGTTTGTGTGGGATATGTGAGATTGCATAATCAATCCATTGAGTGTAACCGTCTCATTGGGATTGGATTTGTGTTGGATTTTGTGGAATTCATTTCGTTCACTTTTGGTGACAAAGAAATAATTTTGGTAATTGAAGCGGTTTCGCGTAAATTGTGTAAGTAATTATACGTATACGTATTTATGTGTTAGTAATATTAGGAATAGATTAGGTTCTGGTAGTAAGGATATGAAAGAAATGAAATTTCTATTTTTGGAATGTTAGGTTTAATAAAAATGAAAAGTTAATTATTTTTAAAAAGTCTAGTAAATTGCGTTTACGAAAAAAGGTATGCGCAAATAAGCTTAGGTTTTTGTAGAAAATTAAAGTAATGTTATTAATTAAGTAATTAATAAATAAATAAATAAATAAAATAAAATATATAAATAAGGCCATTCGGCCGGATAAGGGAAAGAAAAAAAAAGTTTTAAAAGGAAACAAATACTAATTAGACTTTATCTATAATTAGTTTGGGGGCCTATAAATACAAAATAAAATCCCATAACCCTCCCCCTTGGTATAACCGGTCGAACAAAGAGAAAAGAGGAGAAAAAAATTAGGGTTTTGCTTTTGGGAAGAAATCAAGCTCTAAGGTAAGTTTTAATTAATCCTTGTTAGTTATTAATCATTAATTCATGTAATAGTTATTATGATGGAATTAAGGTTTTGTAAAATCAGTAAATTAATGATGTTTAATCATATTGCAATGATTAGGGTTTAATTAGAAGCTTATGAGTGTAATTGGTTGACTTAATTCGCGTTAGAATTTGATTTAGATTGGGGCAGAATTTAGGGCTGTGTTGTTTGGCCGATATCTCAATGATGGTAATAGCTTTTGTCAAGTTTCCAGTATCTATGACGTAGCTCAGAGAGTCTAGTTTTCAGAACATCCAGCCTCGAAGGTTTATGAGGTTGGGAAGTCATTCAAACGTTGGTTTCAAGAAAAGTTGTCAGTAAATACGGGTCAAATTTAGGTCAGATTACGAGGTATAAAACCCCCACTTAAAATTTGAATTAGGATTAGCCCTTATACAGAAGTTTAGTTCTATGTGTCTATTAGAGATCCCCCAAAGTAGAGCTTCTTATTTGGAGTCTAAGTATGGTTTTTAGGTCAAACTTTTTAATATGCAAACAGATCCGAATTGGGACTATTTTGAAGTTTGATTTTCTTAGGAGTACTTGTGCATGTAAATGGCTCTTGGGAATCATGAGGTAGTTAATATGCTCACAGATGAACATAAATGATTTTTGGTATGAATTATGGAGGTCAGTAAGTAGAGGTTTTGAGTACGTTAAGTCACGTTAAAATTCTGCAGTTTTGATAAATTGTGACTAACTAGTGAAACTTTTTTATGAAGTGGTTAAAGTTAGGTATGGTGTCGGGGTGGCCTATGGGGTTAATAAAACACGTTATACATCCATCATATGATTGTTACATGTGCATTAAGCTTTTGGCTTAGTAGCGTGTAACACGAGTTGTTTTGTTGTTTAGATTTGTGCTAGTTGTTTGTGAAGCTTTTTGTTGGAATCTTTTGGAAAGCTAAGCAAAGGTGAGTTTCATAGCCCCTTTTTCTCATGTTATGTTGGGGTGAGAATGATGCTTGTTGTCGTGTTAAAATATTTTTAAGCTTGCTGTAGTTATATGTATTGGATCGTGGGCACGTTCTGTCCTGTTGTATTGCGATATGATATGTTTGGTATTGTGGATCCCGATATGCAAAAAGAGGTGTGACGGTGGTAAGAGTGCGTGAGCTAATATGAGGCCATGTAGCGCACATATGTAGTTGATATGATTGTGGATCGTGGGCACGTTCCGTCCCGTTGTTATTAATTGTTGTCATGAATTGTTTTGGTAATTACAGCAGCTAATTGAAAGTTTATTTTAGATATTGTTGTATGTCATAAACCTATGATTCTCGCTCAACTTTATGTTGACATTTTAAGCATCATTTTCAAGTGAGCTTAATGGTGCTAAGATAGAGCGAAGTGGTTAGAAGAGACCGTAGGATGCTTGGAGTTTATTTATGCTTTCTGTTTGAATAATTTATGCCGTTTGATGAAATGTTTAGATTTTGTTTTGATTGTCATTTATTGACGAGCACTCCTTTTCTATTAATAAAGGACAGTAGGTTTGGGTATTGTTATGACACCCTTTGTGTTCTTTCTGTTACTTTAGTTTTATTTTGTATTTATATATTGACCACCATGTTATTATGAATTATGAATTGATCATGCTTGTTATGTGTTTTGAATTGATGAATATGGAGTAGTTTAACATGTTTGTTTGGGGATCATGAGGGAATTATGGATTAAACTTGGATAAACTAGTGAATTTTGGAAACTATCAATATGAACTTGATGTTTTTACACTTGGACTTATTAATCATCATTTGATCATCATTCTAGTCCGGATATAGGTCGAAAGACTCCGGCTAAATGCTTGATTTCCAAGTTGTTTGTCTATGACAACTAGATGCTAGCCTTGTGAGGATTGGCTAACAAAATGATCATTAACCAAGGGTAAAAGGGTTTAACGCTTAACCTCATGTCTAACGAACTTGGTTAAGAAAGTCCATATTCTTATTTTCCAAACTTGAATCGAACTTAAAGCATTTTTGTAATCAAAAGTAAAGGCCGAAAGGATTTTTGATTATAATAAATAGACAATCGTTTTAGTAAACTACCCGTTTCTTTAATCGATTATACTTTAATTCTTGAACCCGTTATCCATCCAGGTTTATCCATATTTATTCTCGTTCCCCTAAACAAACATCATTTTACATCTTGAAGTACCTTGAAATCTTTAGATCGTGACAGTCTATAAGATTTACCCCTTTCGTAATATAATCGACCCTTTCTAAGAATTACCAATCCCGTGGAACGACCTGGTCTTACCCTAAACCTATACTATAAACGGGGGTTTATACTTTACCCGTGTGTTAGTTGGAAATTGGATAAAACTAGTATTATAAATTTAAAGCTTTAATAACACATCAAAGTTTTTGGCGCCGTTGCCGGGGATTGATTTCATTCTTGAATTAGTCATTTTTATATTACAAACTAAAATTTTCAAAATCGCCGTACAGTTTTCTGGCAAACTGAGCCAATTTTTACAGAACGCGCGCCGCACAAAACCATTGTACGCCGGTTTTTCTGCAAAAACTCAGAAGTACGTCGTACTTCAAGCAAGTACATCGCACTTATTGTCCCTTTTATAAACAGAATCAGTTTTTCAAAGGAAAAGAAAATCAAAAACAAAACCCTAAAACCCATAAGTTGTAATTGACCATTTGAAAATGTTTTGTTCCTTAGTTCATAATAGTCAAAATCTTGTATTATCGTAATTCGTATATTAAAAAAAACCAAAAAGAACTTTTTGATAGCTTGCTTATTTAAATTTCTAAATGCCTGTGTATATCTCTTATTTGCTAAGTGTTGCTTATTTGACTTTGATATCATGCAAAATAAATGTAAAAATAAAAACTTAAAAAGAATTAAAAATTTTGTTTGATGATAAATGTGCTCAAAAACTTAATATTTGCTATGTTTAATAAATATCTAGGAAATAATAAAAATAAGAAACATAAAAATGCTAAAATTAAAAATTTTAAAAGACTTAAATCTCAGAAAGTAGGCCGCACTTTCTTGGCTGAAACTAAACAGAATGCTTGTTTCTTTGTTTTTGAACGAGAATTGTTAAACTTAAAAATGCTATTTGTTTATTGATAATATGTAAATTTAAAAAGGTATTGTTATTTGTTTTAACTAACCCACTAATGTTTGTTTTAATGTTGTCTTATTTTATAAGAGTTATGGATCCAAATTCGAGTCTTGGAAAAATTTGCTTAGGAGAAGACATCGTTGTAATTTCAAGTGACAAAGTTGAAGGATCTGGAGACTAGAATTCTTCGGAATTTCAATACACTGCTAACAGTGGACAAAAGAAGGCTATGATCTTTTACCAGATGGATACCGAAGAAGTTAGCGATAGATTCGTGGCTCCTTGTTTTGTCAATGGGCTGGAGGCTTATGATGGTGAGATTAATCTTGGAGTAGAGGAAAACATGATCTCAAACGAATATGCAGTAAAGTTATGCTTGAAACATGAAGTTAAAAGAGGAAACAAAGTGGTTAAGAAGGAACACATTGTTGCACTAAGAGGTGAAATCTACTTTGTGAAATTCATTATCAACCCAGACAAAGATGATGTTGAACCTGGGGTGATTTTCGGTAGATCATTCTTACACATGACCAAGGCAATTACTGATTTTGGGGCTGGAACTGTCACAATATACCCTGATATTGATCCATTCTTGGAAGAAACCGAAGAAGAAGAAAAGAGCAATGAAGATTTAGACCATTTGCTTGATTTTAACATAGATGATATACCACTGTTGGGTGAAGAAGGACTTTCGCCATTCGTATGCAAAATGGGGAAGAGTGGCCGTAATAAGAAGCGGGCAGTGGAAAACCTTAACTTTTTCTATCAAGATATAGGAACATCTTCATCAGCTGATGGTCATTTAACTCAAGAAGAAGCAGCTAAAGAAGCATTAGCAATCAGAATGAGCCGAAAGTTTGCCTTATTAGAGGAGGAAAGACCTATAATCGAGACAATGGCTTATCATGACAAATATAAGAAAATTCTCGATGAAGTTTGGAAAGACAAGGTGGAGTTAGATGGAAAGATTATAAAAGAAGAAGAGGAAGCAGTAAAAAGGATTAAGGGTGAGGCGTTAAAAGAAAAAGACGACCCTGGAGCTTTCATATTTCCCATAAGACTGGAGGGACAGGTTAACAAAAATGCGTTAGCAGATACTGGGTCGGATATAAATATCATGCCTTACCGGATTTATGAGCAGCTAGGGAGAGAAGATATGAAAAAGGTGGATAGAGGAATCACGATGATAAATCACACCCAGGCAGAAGCTATGGGGATACTCACAAATGTTCTCTGTCAGGTAGGGGTCACTACCTTGATTGCTAAGTTTCTAATCCTGGATATTCCAATCAACCGTGATTCACCAGTAGTTGTTGTTTGGGGATTCCTACGTACGATTGGTGGCATAGTCAATACTCCTGAGATACTTTTCTCAACGTTTGATGGGTTTTGTCACCAAACCTTTCGTGCTGCAAGATCAGATGTTATGAGGAACGCATAAAGTGATAGTGATGACGAGGAAGATTAACAGATAAAGAGGAATAAGTTTGGAGCACCGGTATATGGACCAAAGCCTGCACCGTACTTGAACTGTAACGATCCAGCTGAGCGATCGTTAGCTATACAAACCGTAACTAACCCATTCCGAAAAATTAGCGTTTGGAAGAAGGCGGTTAGTCTCATTGGCTCGTTACCAGTACCATTAAAGAAAGTAAATTGGAAGCCTGATTATAAGGGTTCGTATACTAAAGAAGAAGAAGCAACCGGATAATGGCAAACTGAGATAAGATTGACTGATCCGTATGGAAACATTTATCTACAGGGATTCACAACGAAGAAAATAGACAGGAAGTTATCAAAATACCACAAGTTTAGTGACATCATGTCACCCAACTGGTTTATGGAATGAAGAAATGGAACAAGTTGGAATAAAGGAGTAGCTATATACTCCCGTTTTTTACTTTTTACGTTATGTTTAAAAAATAAAATCATTTGTATAAATCCATAATGGATTACATTTGATGTATGAATATTAATCCGATATGTGATAATTATTAATATCAAGTATATGATGGATTGAAATTATGTAGTGTGCAATATAAGTTTGTATAAAGAAAAAAAATTAATTTCTAAAAAAAGGAGAAGTACGCCGCACTTTTGAGCGGTTTCCATAGATAAGACTTACCAAACACGATTCTAAATCATAATATATACACACAAACTTACCAAAACCGTCGGGGTTCTCACAAAAACAAAAAAAATTTCAAAGATCAATCTACCAAGTTTTTAATCATGCCTAGGGTATGTTTATATCATTCATTAACTTATTTATTATCTATTTGTTTAAATTTCTTGTCCATTAGGGTTTATAATAATTAGATTAGGGAAATTTAAATCCATGTTTCATATGAACAATTGAACTTTTGAATTAGGATATTTAGAAGTTATTTGACACATGCATGCCTGATATGGATTAATCTAAAAACACTGTTCATATTATGAATTTACAATTAAAAAATAAATTGTTTGAAGATCATAAAAATTTTCATCAACCCATAAAGTACGCCGGTTTTATCCCAAAACCGCCGCACTTTGCCCATTTTCCAGAATGTACGCCGCACTTCAGGGAAGTACGTCACACATTTTACATCAGAATGTAAACAGAATGTTTCAAAAACCATCAAAACCATGACCATTTATACTAAATCATTTCTAACATAACCATACACTTTATTGTTGATTGTTTTTTATGTGTAGACTATGGGAACACACGATGATGAGGCCGAATCATCAAGATCCAAACGTCTAAGACAACATGAGACCGTGGAAGAAGTTTTGCTTCCACAAGTTCACCATGAGTTCTTGCTATGGGAAGGATGTAACAGAGATGCAAAGTCTAGGTACAACACTAGATTGGACCAATTGCTTCCTAGACACATTTACTCACATTGTGTCGTGAACTGGGATGTGCTAAACAGAATGGGTTGTGATAGAGAAATTGATGACATGTTAAGAATTAGGTTGCGTGAAGCTGGATCGGATGAAAAGATATTTACTTCAGTGGCTTAGATTATAGCTTTTAATATCAATGAGCTAATTTATGCAGATCTTTGCCACGAGTTTTATTCGACTTATGAATTTAATGAAGTTTGTGCTGACGATGAATTGCAAACCAAGAAGATCATCAAGTTTAGACTTGGTGGACGTGCTCATAGTTTAACCTTGTTGGAGTTTGCTCGAAGGTTGGGACTATATCAAACGGTTGAGCTTGAGGAGGAAGGTTTTAATGTTTACTTTGAAGGAGGTTTGCGTAGTGATGAGCATTTTAACGCTCAGGATTATTGGTTCAGCATTAGTCGTGAGGAAAACCTTGGTTTATCTAGGAGTCATACTTCTACTATCAGGAACCCAATTTTGAGGGTGATCCACAAAATGATCACTTATGATTTATGTCAAAGGACGACTGGGTATGGCAAGGTTCAGAAGAATGATTTGTGGCTCTTAAGTATGTTTTATGCTAGACACCAAAATGGGTATGCGAATGTAGCTTGGGTGATTGCAAGATGGATGAAGAGGAAAGGAGCGGGCACTCAAAAAGAAAGTAAAATTTATTGTGGATAGTTTATCTCAGAGATTGCTAGGAAGTGCAAGGTTTTGACAGAGGATGTGGTAAGGAGTTTGAGTGCTTTGATTTATTGTAGAGATCTGGATACGATTACACTTAGAGATTTGATCGACTCTGAGGGTAAGCTTATTCCCAAAGATCCACAGCCGGGTGTACCTAGAGTTGGTATTCCTAGACCTCCGAGAGCATCTATGCAGGATTTGTATGATAGGATGGGTAGGATGGACATACGCCAAGAGGCGATAGAGCGGATGGAGTATAGGCAGTCATATCACTAGGACAGGTACTAGGGAGTGTTTGAGCATATGGCTGGGGTTTATAGTGTTCCACTGCAAGGAGCCTACAACCCACCTGGTTATGCTCAGCCGCAGTATGACCAGTACTATCAGCAGTACCTACTTTTGCCACCACAGTATCAGTAGAAGCAACAGGATGATGATGAGTAGTGTCGAGACGACACGAGTTGGTTTTGTGACCGCATGTTTTGGGTCACTTATGTTCTGAAAACAATTTCTCTAAAACAATTATTATTATTATTATTATTATTATTATTATTATTATTATTATTATTATTATTATTATTATTTGTTTGCGCAATGTTTATATTTGTAACAGGAAAGCAAAAGAAAAAGGAAGGCACGAAGCGGAAATGACGTGAACCAAAGATTTAGAATATCAATCACAATTGAAAAGTATTATTTCACTTTCCCCATTTTATCTTTCTCTATAATACTTTCACATTGAGGACGATGCTCATATTAAGTATGAGGGGGGAGATAAACTAGAAAAGTTTTAGAAAATTAAATTTAAATTTAAATTAAAAAAAGGGTTAAATGAAATTTTTGAAAATAACATTTTATTAATCACGTATAAGCAATATGACTCTGGATTGATAACATTACTAGCATATTTATACCAATCACCCAAGAAAAAATGTGAGTATTAGATTTTAAGAATTCAGGTATCCATCTTTGATACCTAAGATGATTTTTATCTTTAGCTTTCTCGAGTTAAGGAGTGAGCAATTGCAAATATCTCATCTGTCGTTACGGCTGTGTGTGTGTAGTTTTGTCGCGTTTTCTGGAGCATTGATATCGATTCAAAATTATATGAGTGTGCCGGTGATTTGTTAATTCTAGAACTTGTGCGTAAAATCTTTATGAGACCGCAGTAAAAACACGTTCGCGTGTTATAAACATTTTACTGATTAAGAGGTGATAAAAATATAAATATAAGTAAACAATAATTTTGTTCAAAAAGATTTCTAATAAAATTATCTAAAATTTTATCCGTACGAATTGAGGAACGTAAATGTTGGTATTGTTGTTTAAATGAAGTGAGAAGGTTACAAACTTCTAAGTTCGTTTGAAGTAGTGTGCTTATCCTAAGTATGGGGGAAAACAAGTTTCCCCCAAGTTAAAGTGAAATAAGGCAAGAAAGAAAGCCAAAGTTCGATAATAAAAGAATGATGTGAAGAATTAATTGGTTACATTACGGATAAGGTGAATTATGATTTTATTACAAACCCTTTTTCAACAGGTAATAAATAATATCACTAAATAAATTACCTCTTTTGATGTTTATGTTTGGTGCTTACGCCATGTCGGTAAAATTTAGTTTTTTTTAAGAGCCTATGGTAATTTGAACATTTCATGACTTCGCGTATGAGTGACTTCCGTTTACTATCCATTTTACTAAATTAAGCGAGTGTGAAAAAGAAACTTAACTATAAAAATTCTTGAGTTGCTTTATCGCGTTATCTATGCTTGTGATCATTAATTTGTTTTATTAAAACGAAATACTTTCGCTTTGATTGCTTGAGGGCAAGCAATAAGCTAAGTATGGGGGGATTTGATAACGCTCCAAATATACATAAAATATCCCTCGAAAATACATTAAATATATATGTTAACGCATGAAATATTGCAAAGTTTGCTTGCTTGTTGTGTAGTATTCATTTCAGGACCAGAAGTAAAGAAACGGACTAAACGTGAAAAAGAATCCTATTAAATACACTAACGGTCGTTATATGAAGAATCTAGAAGAGAATCCAAGGAAGAATTAATGAACGAGGCCAAAGTGCGGCGCACAATTCTTTTTGTGCGGCGTACTTCATAACGAAGTAAATGCAATTTAATTAAACACCAAGTGCGGCGCACAATTTTCCTTGTGCGGCGCACTTCACATGCAGTTATAAAAAAGTCATTAAGAAGACAATTATTAAGCAACCTTTGAGTTGCCATTTTTCCCAACTGAGGACCTATGGATGTGTATAAATAGAGGACGAAATTTGCTTCTCAAATCATCCCATTCTTCATTATAAATCATCTCTAACACACACAACTCATTTGTGATTAAGAATAGTGGTTAGGAAAGTGTTATATGCGAATTGTTGAAGAATCACCTTGTTCTTCATCATATTCCGGGTTATAATTGAAGGAAGTTGTGGTTTGATCTCAGAAGGTTGTGTTAAGAAGTTGTTATAGTGGTTATAGTTGAATTTCCAAGTTGTTATAATATCCATTTGAAAGAAGGTTCTTGTAAGTAGTAAAGTAATTGCTATTGAGTTTGGTATAAACACGTTTCCCTACTTTTATATTATAAATTTTAAATTTCTCATGCTTGTTATATGTTTTGAATTTATGAATATGGAGTAGTTTAACATGTTTGTTTGGGGATCATGAGGGAATTATGGATTAAACTTGGATAAACTTGGAATTTTGGAATACTATCAATATGAACTTGATGTTTTTACACTTGGACTTATTAATCATCATTTGATCATCATTCTAGTCCGGATATAGGTCGAAAGACTCCGGCTAAATGCTTGATTTCCAAGTTGTTTGTCTATGACAACTAGATGCTAGCCTTGTGAGGATTGGCTAACAAAATGATCATTAACCAAGGGTAAAAGGGTTAACGCTTAACCTCATGTCTAACGAACTTGGTTAAGAAAGTCTATATTCTTATTTTCCAAACTTGAATCGAACTTAAAGCATTTTTTTTTGAAAATGGGAATTCGGGTGTTTTATAACTTGTGACTTAGAAATTTTTCCTTCAAAAACTTTACTACTTCTTAAAGGATTAGTTTGGGAAATTTCTTAAGTATTTGGTTATAAGGCATGTGATATTGCGTGAGGACACGCAATCGTTTAGTTTGGGGAATTTTGATAAGTGTAAAATACACATATCCGTTAATACCTAAAATGACCCAATTAAGCCCAAAACAGACCAAAAATGGCAAAAATATGCTTGTATTTGTGTTTTGTGTGTGCAGGTACGGATATATCAAAAATCACAAGAAAACAATCAAAAACGGGCAAGCACGGACACGAGAACGGAAGAGTATACAATAGCCGGAAGCCAAAGCCAGAAAAAGTCAAGCTTCAGTCAAACAGTGGTCAACAAAGTCAACCACAAAAGGACAAAACCTTAAAAGTTACCACTTTAGTCCTCCAAGTTTCCAAAAGTTCCATAAATAGTCCCTAAACCCTTAATGGGCCTTAAAACCCTAAAAACCCTACCCGGATAACAAAAGCCCATAACAAAAGCCCAATTTCCAAAACCATTAACCTTTCAATAAACCACAGGGACCATTCTTGCTTATTTTGAAAGTCAAAATTATACTTGGTCTTTTGATAATCAAAGAAAGGGACTAAAAATGCCATAAGCCCAAAGTTTAAATATTATTTACCCGTTTTCAGTTAAAACAAGCGGGAAAGTGTGGCACTATTCACCCATCGTCCCCATCTTTCACCCAGGGTAAATCAAGGGGCAAGTCTCAATCAAGGGTCAAAAAGGACAATTCAAGAGCTCGTTAACAAGATGGCAGGGATAGATCAGTCAAATCAAAGGATTTCATTAGCTCACTCTCAAGCTTAAGCCACGTGTGACGAGGAGAAAGCACAAAGGGACGTGGGTTTTGCACTAAACACACTCAGTAAACAAACACAATTGAGTCTCAAACGGATTGCCACACTTGCAATCCGTGTGAGCTCATTAGTGATCCAACAGTGGACAAGAAGGAATCAATGATTAATGAATGATCAAAGGATGATGTTGATAGGCGCGTCTAACAGATTTGAGGCCTAGAAGGATCTATGAGTGCCTATAAAAGGGCCTCATTATCACACATTCACGGGGGTAGTATTTTTTTTAGTAGCTTATTGTAGTTTTTATTGCTTATTGTAATTCTTTATTTTTAAAAGCTTTTCTAGTGTAATTTCTCTTTTCATATTGTAATCAGCAGCTTCTCTTAATATAAATCAAGTTTGTTTTAATCTTGTCTTTTAATCTTTTAAGATCTAAAATGTCTTATAATAGTCAATAAGCTCTCATAAGCTTATATAAGCTACTATAAGCTCTCATGAGTCTCTAAGCTCATGATTTGAGCTCAATTGATCTTAAATCTTACATAAACTTAATTAACAAGCTTAAAAATTCTATTTACCTTAACTTGTGGATTTAAGCTTTTGGAAGGAGATCTAGAAATGGAAGAGATCTCAAGGACTTTACTCCTAGCTTATTTATAAGCTAGGAGAGCTTGTAGCAAAGCTCTAAGAGCCATTATGCTTCTGTTAAGCTGAAGCTCTAGTAAGTTTCTTTTTAATTTCCTTGCTTTTAAATTCTAGCTTAAATAGTTGTCTTATTGCTTTATAACTTAGATCTGCTTATTTGCTTAAAGTAGTAGCTTATTTGTGCTTATTTCTACTTAATATTGCTTATTAGACTATATTGATCATCTGTTTTTAGCTAGCTAGTTATAAATCTTAGTGTTTTCATATCTGTCATTTAAATCTATAAAAAGCCAAAAATATAGTAGCCTAGTCTTAGATCTTAAATTTTAGCTTAATACAGTTGTTAAATTGTGTTTAAATAAGTTGTTATAAGCCCCTAGTTATCTGGTAGTCTAGTTTTCATAAGTAAATTTTAGTTTTAAAAGCTTAATCAATTCTGTCAAGTGCATAAAGGGGTGTTTGGTTTAAACTAATTTGACCTTAAAAAGTCAAGTGTTCTTGTGCAATTCATTTGAGTTAGTTGTGTCATCATTTTAAACTGATAGATTAAGAGTTTTTAGAGTTTAGTTTTCAAAATTTCTAAAGTTATGGTTTAATTTTGGTAATTTAACACCAGGGCACTTTTACCTTCCCTTTAAGCTTGAGAAAATTTGATCTAAGCCTTCCAAGGCTTAGATCTTGCTTGCATTATGTTTTAGCACTCAATTTGAGTAAGTTTAGTGCAGTACTAAACCTCAAGGTTACCTGCACTATTGGTTTTACACTTGTGTCAATTGCATCAGCAGGAACTAAGCTGTTCCTGCTGTCACTTTTTAGCTTAATTTTTAGCTTTTAATTGTAGGATTTAGAGCTCCATTTTCTTATAGCTTATAGCTTAGTCATAGCTTAGTATAGAATAGGCTTTAATTTTCATTTTAAATCTCATTTGCTTTAGTACAATTTAGCTTAAAAGTCACTAAAAAACCAAAAGTACAAAAACAGTTGCAGTTAAGATTTAGTTTCTAAATTTTGATTTCTAGTTTAGAATGTTTGATTTTATGATTTGGATTTATAGTCCACAAGTAGTTTAGCTAGTTTGCAAAGGCTTAAGGTCTGAAATTGCTTTTTGAGCATTTGAGCTTATATAGTTTTTGAGCTTATTGCCTTGTTTCCTGAGTTTACTACTTTCATCATCATTTTCAATTATCTTTAAGTGTTTTCAGTTCAAAGTTCTTTTCATAATCAGCTTAAGCAAATCATAAGCTTTTCAGAACACCTTTTGCTTTTTCATTTGAGCTTAATTTGAGTAGTTTATAGCTGATTTAGTGAAACCTTAGGCAAAGGGCCCCTTTCTGCAACAGCTTATTGATAAGCTGATTAAAAGCTTGTTAGTGGTTTTCAGCTAGTGTTCTCTTCATTAAAAGTGCTTAATTTTGTGTCCTTTTTAAGTCCTAATATTCAGTTTTTCATAAAAAGCAAAAATAAAAAAAGGGGCAAAAAGGGGGTTAACCACACTCGAACCCACGACCTCCCTCTCAATAACCATACGTGTTAACCATCATGCTACATTAGCTCATCCAGTAACCTTTCCCCAAGTTTAATACTAGTACCCTTTTTCATTTTCTTTACATTTAATAAGCCGTAGCTTATACAGCTTATTTTGGAGCTTATTTGTTTAGCTGTGTGATTAGTTTTATTTTTCTCGTATTCCTTGTTGCTAGTAGTATTTTTCCTGATTTTTTGAGAATTTTCCCTTTATTAGATTATTTTCTAGGATTTTCCGTAGGTTTAAAAATTAAAAAATCAAATAAAAAATAGAAAAAAGTTTCAAAAAAATAATTTTTAGTTTTATAAAAAATAGCTTTAGGTTTACATTCAGTAAAATTATTTTCACCACTTTTAGATTTTAATTTTCATTTTTAAGCTTTTAAATTTAAGTTTAAAAATAGGAATTTAATTTTTAAAATAGTTAAAAATAGTTTTCTTTGCTTTTATAGTATTTTAGATTTTTCTAAGCTTAAAAGTTATTTTTCCCAATTTTTAGGACTTTATTTGCTATTTTTTAGAATTTAATTAGATTTAAATAGATTTTAATTCATAAAAAATTCAAAAATAATCAAAAAAATATTTTTCTTTTTCCTAAAATTTTCTTTTGTCTTATTTTAGGTTTAGAAATTTAGTTTGCATTTTTAGGATTTAATTTTGATTTACTTGCTTATTTGTCGCGTTTTATTTGTTTCCCGTTTACTTATTTTAGTGCTTAATTGCTTTAAATTGTTCATTTTTACTTGTTGCTCTTATTTGGTAGTTATAGATCATAAAAATTTCTTTGCTTTCATTCAAATCATAATCCGAGCTTAAACGTAGTTTCAATTGCACAAGTCGTTGGGGAAACGACCCGGGTGATCAATCTTACCCGGTTTAATATACGTATTATATATTATATTATATATATTTTTAAGAGTGAATTTTATCAAGGGTAACCTGGTAATTTTCTTAATTGCTCTTTGGAATATTATTATAGTATTTTATTTTAATGTGTGTATAAAACTACCACAATCAGTTTACATGTATGCCAAAAATGCAATTTATTGCAAAACGTAAATGTTTTTACGTAAAGAATAAAAATAAAAAGTAAAAAGTCATAAATTATCTTTGTAAAAATAATATAACACTTGTTTGACGTAAACTTTTATTTGTTTGATGTCGGTTTACGTTAAATGTTGATATTTAGTTTACGCGATTTAACTAAACGTTGACAATTAAAAGTGAACGCGTAAAAGTTTAAAATAAATAATTGAATATTTATTGACGTAGAATGACGTGAAAATGTGAATTGTTACACCGGCATTGTCACGAAGACAAGCAAATGTCACGAAGACATATACTTATGTACCATTTTGTATTATTGATGTTTAATACAAACGTACCTTTTTGTCCTAAAGATATTTCATTGAATATCAATTTAGCTCTAGACTCTTGTGCACTTTTAGTAAGCAAAGAGTGGAGCAAAATGTCCTTTATTCAATACCAACATTCTCGGAATGAGAAGTTGACAGATTATGTGTTAAATCTCCGTGAGAATGAAACAAGTACTTTTTGAGAAGTACTTGAGTGGCTAGGAGGGATTGTGCATTTGCATCACTAGATCCATGATGTCTACTTAAATACCAGAAATCAACGAATGAAATCCGATAGCATATGAGTTTACCCGGTTTCTATCCTAATGTAGGAGAAACACCCTTCAAAAACCCTAATCGTGCCTAATTGTGATTTTGACCCGTTTATCATTTTCTACCATTTTAACCCATAATCACTATCAATTTTGCATTATAATCCTTAATATAAGTCTTAGGATCAGTAACCTATCATTCCTAACCAAGTATACACGAAATTCAAGCTTGAAAACCCTAATTGAGCCCTAATAAACCCAAAATCAAAACCTTTGCATTTTGACCCAATTTTAAAGTTTTTCTTGCAATCAAGCACCTTGATGACCATGCTACTTCATCCCTAAGCTGCTTACAAGCACCTTAAACAAATATCTACTTCATTTATTATATAAAATTGATCACATGTGCTCTTGTTTCTTCTTTTGTACCTACGGCATACCAAGACCAAAACCAACTCACCAAAACTACTTCCTAGCTTATACAATGCATCTACTAGCTTCTCCACATCCCTACCTAGCTTGTACACATGCCCCATCTCAGATTTCAAGCATACCTTAAGCCTTAAGGATCATATGACTATAAATTGGAACCTAAATCATTCATTTTTCTTCATCCCCCACTTCCTCCTCTATAACCCTTACATAGAAGCAATACTTTTCTCTAATAGATCCTAAGTGATCTTAAGAAGTCTTAAGTACAAAAAGGAAGCAAAAGAAACCAAGAAATGAAGCCCGGGAGTCGTTATTCTAGGCGTACGAAGCTAAAAGTCCTGATTCTGACCCGTTTCTAAGCTATAAGCTCAAGACCAGGTTCTCTAAGCTTATATTATGTATTCATACCTTTATAATGTTCATATGATCATGCTAAAATCATAATATAAAGCTTTGAACTCAAAAACCCTAGGTGGTTATACCGTTTTGATCAAACCGTAACACTCCGTAACCCTAACTTCAGTTTTTAATTAATCAATAAGTAAGCTTATAAACTATTGTTATTATCTTCCCAATAGCTTATCTAACATTAAAATAAGTTTTGATAAGTCATGAAAGAATTGAGCTTAAAACCCGCCGTTTATTTTAAAACCCTTATGTGACCCGTTTTACTTCTAGCTTAAACGATTCGCTTAATTTTAAACTTGTGTTGTGTTAAATCTTCATATTTTAGTTTATTATAACTTATAAATGTCTATTGAAATGTTAAAATAAGCTTGCATGGCAATTTGGACATGTTTTGTTAAAATTATCCATGGAAGGGGTATATATCGTAACTTTCAGAAACTTATAACTAAAAGGACTTTATCAAAGTTATAACTACAAGGGTCTATTATGTCACTTTTTAAAGTACAAGGTTTACTTGGTATATCTTTTAAACTTAAGGGACCAAAGTCGTAAAAGTGCAAACTCCAAGGGTATATGCTGCCACTTTTCAAACTCAAGGGTCTAAAATGTAACATTTTGAAAAAGTATAAAAACACATTCAAAACATTACAAGACATAACTTTAATTAACGCTTGACATGCTTAACGTTTCCAGATATTGAATAAAATGCTTAAAACTGCTTATGTTATAACTATTATATCATTAATCATCAATGTGCTTTCAAAAATCATGTCCCGGATTCATATCATACCACAATACTAGGAAGCTTCATATAAAGGAGTTTCATCTTGGTATTACGTTCTGACTGAGTTGTTGGGTTTACGATTTAAAGTGTCCTAGCTCCTCAAACGTTTACTGAATGACTTCTGAATTATGATGGCCCGAACGGTGTTATGATAATCTTTATATCAAAATCAACATCAATATTCAAAAATTATATATTCAATCAAACTAAGACTTAACATATATTACCCCAGGTTGCCCGTGACGAAGCCGTTACTATTCATTTCATATACATTGCTATCAATTTCCCTATAACTATTCAGGTGAGTTCATAGCCTCGCATTTCGCAATCTTTTATAAAACCCGCGAGAGGGATACATGCTATTAAACATGAATGCAATTATTTATGTATGCTATTTCAATTTACTATTGCCTAAGTAACTGCTTTGCCTTTAAGTCCCCATAATCATGAACCGTTAATTACTCTCGTTGTAAGAGCGAATGATGTGAATGATCTATTTGGGTTGGATCCCCGTTTTTGTTTTTTTAGTGTTTTTTTGTGACCCAGTTACGAGTAAACCAATTGAATCATTAGGAAATCACGCTGCTGGGTATTTTGGCAAAGCTACCCGCAGGGGCTATATCGTTATCACCATACCTAAGGGCTTCAGATTATGAGCTAATGGCAATAATAAATATGTTTTCAATACCGGGTGTATATCAAAGTAAACCCGAATATCGCATTTGCATTCAAATTTATTACTTAAAACCTATGGATTCACTCAACCTTTGTGGTGTACTTTTTAGCTGTTCTATCTCAGGTTACTAATTGGCAAGGAGTGGCTCGAGACATGAAGATGAAAAAAACGTTATCATTCAAACTTTATTGTATAGATTTTGGAACCTCTCATTTGTAAAAAACTCTGAAGAAAATAATGAATGATAACTTATTTTCAAAAAACGATTCTTTTATTATTCGATTTTATGATTATGATGTTGTACCTTGAAGTAATTACCACAGATTTGCTTCCGGCTGCTATAGTAAAATAGGGGTGTTCCACATACTTCCGGTAAAAATATACTATTATTTTATATATATATTTATATATATACTTTATTATTTATATTATATATATATATATATATATATATATATATATATTTTGAAGAATTTCCTTTTTACCTTTGTCCTCAAGGGTAATTTGGTAATTTTCCATCATATTATATATTTTATTTTATACGTATCAATTTTTGGCGCCGCTGCCGGGGATTTGTGATTAAGATTCTCTCGTTTGAAGTTTGTTGATCGTGATTTGAAGACCCTTTCGTTTTTGAAAGTTTTGTTTTTGTTAAAAAATCAAAAATAAAAAAAATTATAAAATATAAAAAGTAAAAAATATTTTTCTTTTCTTTTAGTATAATTATCATATAAAAAAAAATCAAAAATATAAAAAATTGTCAATAAAAAAAATAAAATAAACAAAGTTGGTAAAAGAACACCAACAAATAATACCTTCAATCCCAACTCGAATCAAAGATTTAAAAACTTACCATTTGTGTCATTTACGAAATACGGCTCACCTTAAAAAGTAAAATTTTTAAGAGCTACCGTGAAGTAAATTTGATTATTTGGTTCAAGTTGTCTATCTCGTTATCCGTTAAAATAGTTTGTTAAAAAAAATAATAATAAATAAATAAATAAATAATAAAAAAAATTAGTTTAAATTTTCTTTTTCTACTTTGTGCATGCGCACTCGTTCTCAAACCCGCAACCGTAACCATCAACAAGCCCAACCGGCTGTTGTAGAACCATTTCATTTAGAAGAACCTGTTGTTAATCCTCCCCTAGTTCCGATGGCTGATAACCGGACTATGACACAATTGCTCCAAGCACCCACCGAGGGGTACGAGGATGCAATTGTAATTCCTGAAATCAATGCTAATTTTGAGTTGAAGCATGGTTTGATCAATCTT
>BQNB010053150.1:23467-33701 GCA_026074375.1 Tanacetum coccineum
GCCTAAACAATTGTTAGAGTCTCTCACGTATATACTTGTGATTACATAAGTACTATACAACCACAAAAGCTAGAAGATCTGTCTAGTTCTAGATCCTAACACTATGCATCCACAATTAGCATTTTTGAGTAGTGTTAGCATATTAACTTGTATTTAACAATGATTTCGTTTTTAATCTTGGTTTGGGGCGGGTGAAAAATCAAGGATGATGAATTTATCCTTTTAGTATTTCTTGTTCCGTAAAGTTATGATATGTATGAATGATAATAAATGCATAAAAAAGGTAAAACGGGGAGCTTTTCAAAACTAGTGATTTCTTAATCCCCTTAGATGAACACTTAGCTACTTTTCGAGGTAAATTAGTCTAAGGGGTGGAAATTTTTGGTTTTCTAAGTGTGTTTATGACATTGCGTGAGGACACGGCAATAGCTTAGTATGGGGGATTTTGGTATGTGCTTAAATACACATACCTTTTACCTAATAAAACAAGCTAAAAAGACCAATAATGAACGAAAATGACATAAAAATGCATTGTATATTTGTGTTTTGTAATTTATGTCTTGCAGGTAAACGGATATATCAAATATGGACAAAAACGAAGCAAAACGGACAAAACCGAGCACGAGAATAAAAAGAGCACGAGAAAATAAAGTCGAAGGCATATTTATCTTTAATGGGCCAACCCGTACCTATTTTAATGGGTCGGGTCAGCCCATTAAGATATTATAGTCACTAAACCTAAAACCAAAATGCCTTAAACCATTTAACCAAAATCCATTTCCATTAAATCAAAATCCAGGCCCAAAACCATAAACCAAGCCCAAGTAAAAAAAACGGGTCAACACACTTTTATAAAACACGGGTCAAACAGTCAAAGTTTACTGTTTATCCCTTTACCCCTTTTCCCTCCATTTTCATTTTCACCCCAAACGAAATAGCAGGGTAAAATCAATCCACACACACGCTCTCTTATCCTTCTAGAAGTACAATCCTGACACCTCTGACATCCTCCATGTCCACGCTGGCAATCCCCAGCAGTTTGATTGGCTAATGGTGCGTGTTAATGATCCAACGGCTCAAAAGATGATGATTATGAGGCGGTTAAGATTGGAGGGCTATGATTGAAGAATAGGACGCTCCTCCTCAGTCTCTAGATCCTTCCTTGCATCACTATAAATAGAGGAGTCCTCACATAGTAGAAATTGTCTAGCTTTTTATAGTTGTAGTAGCTTGTTTTAGCTTATTTAGTAATTTAGCTTAATGTTCTTTTTATAAATGTAATTTCCTTATGAAATCCTTGTAATCTCTTTAATATTAATAAAAAGTTTAAAAAACAAAAATTAAGAGTTAAGACACGGTAAACGTATAACGGGAGTCTAAAAAGAGTCCTTAAAAACCTAAATTATAAAATTTTAACCCTTAACAATGCAAAGTATATTTTTTAAAGTCCTAATATGATTAAAAAATATTTTTAGAAAAAAGAAATTATATTTTTTTTAATTTTTATTTTATTTATTATGAATTAAAAATAGTTTTAATCTAAAAATATTATAAAAAATATTAAACTATTTTGTAAAAATCTAAAAAAATAGGAAAAATGATATGAACAGTTAAAAACCTAAGAAAAATAAAATGAGTCTACCAGCTTATCTCAATAAGCTGGAAATAAGCCCAAAAAAGGGTTTGATACGGAATTATAAGGAGTAAACTCTCCTTAAACTACACTGGCCCAAAGGATCTAACGAAAAAGACCCAAGGGCGCAGATGGTATTGTGTGGGAGTGTTAAGGTGTTGGCTATGAGAAGGGGGAGGTCATAGGTTCGAACCCTGTGGTTCCCTTTTTGAAAAAACTTTTTTTTCTTTTTTACAAACTAAAGAACAGGGAAAAATAAGCAACTTTGAAAAAGGAACTTTTTTCAAAAACTTAAAATAAGCCAGAAATAAGCTAACAAGGATGACAGTTTTGCTTATTTTCAATAAATGACTAAAAACCAAACTGCTTGACTATTAAAAACTCAATAAGCAATTACAAAATCTAAATAAGCTAAAACAGGTAAACTACTAGACCTAATAAGCAGAAAGGGACTAAAAATGAGCTAAAAGAATAAGCTGAAAAAGCAATAAAAGCATCAAGACAGATGACTAAGATAAAGGCTTAAAGGACATTTTGACAGATTTTTAAGCTAAAATTTAAGACCTAATAAGCACTAAAACTGACTTTAAGCTGAAAACAATTCAAGCCCTAGACCTAATGAGCATGAAAGATTAAAAATAAGCAACTAAAGTAAGCTTAAAAGGACTTAAAAAGCATTAAGACAGTAGACACCTAAAACAGTCAAACAGGTTAAACCACTACTTTTAAGCTAAGATAAAGGACTAATAAGCAAAAGAATTAAGCTACAAATTGAAAACAGATGAAGATTGGACACTAATAAGCACATAAAAGCAAGAATCAAGCAAATAGGATTAAAGAATAAGCTAGAAAAAGACTAAATGAAAGTGACAGATTACTTGTTGTTGGCTTTTTTCAATGTTTTAAAATGGCTAAATTCAGCCCTAAATTAAGCTAAGCAAATGAAAACAAAACTTCAAAATAAGCTTAAACAGATTAAGCTTAGACTACAAACTACTTATGCAAGAAATTTCAGAAGCTAAAACAAACTTAAACTATCCTAAATTTGAAATCTAAAACTGGATTTTAAGCTATTTAAAACTGACAGATTTGAAAATCAAGACTAATGACATTTAAGCTAAAACTGATTTAGCTTTTTGGACTCAATAAGCAAATTTTAAAGCTAAAACCTACAAAGAAGACAAAGCACTAGACTTAATAAGCAAGACTAAACTAGAATAGAGCTAAGTAAAACAGTAAATAAACTAGAAATTCAAATGAAATTAGACTGCATACATGACTCTATTCTTTTTGACTTTTTATGCTAATGACTTATTGAAACAAAATCTTAAGGCTCTAAAATATTTTGACAATCTTAAAAAGAACTCAAAACAGCTGGAACTTATCATGAAATAAGCTAAATAAAACACCAATTATCTAGATTTAAGCTATGAATCAAACTCAATTTATCTGCATAAACAGACCCTAAAGAAAAACCTACTAACTAATCTTACTTGACTTGTTTTAAATCTAAAATCCTAGAAAAACTTCAACTAAAGAAAATGTACTTAAAACAGATTCAAATTAATGCATTTTTAGGCCAAATTATGAACTCAAATTCTTCATCCTAAGGACTCTTTTTATGAAACCAAGGCTCAAACAGTTTAGAAAACAATAGGACTAACAAATTAGAGCATTTGATAAAACACTTTTCAAAACTAAACAAGACCTAATTCTAGCTTATGAAAACCATTATCTATACCTCATTTGAGCTTTTGAAATCTGCTCTAATGACTTAATCAGCCAAAACAGTCTTAACTAGTGTTAAGACTGCTTGACCTAAACACCCCTTTAAAACTAGTAGTTCCTAAATTAGGCTAAATCAGACCACAATAAGCTCTAAAATGCTAAAACAGATGAAAAACTAACAATATAGAGGACTAATAAGCAAAACTCTTTGAGAAATAAGCACTATGAAATAAGCAGCACTAATAAGCTAATTATACTAATAACTAAGCAGATTCACTTAAAACTTAAACTAAACAATAGACATATTAAGCTATCATTAATAGATTAAGCATATACAAGCAAGAATAAGCACAGATTAAGCAGAATGATAAGCAGAAAAGTAATTAAGCTAAAAATAAAGTAAAGAGATGGTGTACCTTGATCCTAGCTCAAACAAGGAACATAAATGCTCATTTAGAGCTTATCTACAAGCTCCAGCTTGTTGAAAACAAGCTGGTATTGTCTATAAGCCCATCCAAATCTGGCTTATCATCCAAATGAGCTGGGGTAATTTTTGGGGTGAATTTAATGTATTAAAAGCTCAATAAGTAAAAAGCTTTGAAGAAGCTTATACTGATTGAGAGTAAAACAGAAAGAGTGAAAGCTTATGAGCTTATTAAGTATGATCCAAAAGCATTTTGAACAATATTGCATAATATGTAAAACAAATTTGAAGATAGAAATTGAAATAAACTTGAATTATATTAAAAACTAAAAGAGTTACAAAGCTTGAAAAGGAAATTACAGAAAATTAAATGACAATAAAACAGTTAAACTACTCTACTCATATGTATCTTGAATATCAAAGGAATGCATAACGAATATGTATTTCTGGATACATTCAATCATAGCAACATCAAATCAAGGAGACTTTAGGTTATCTCATAGTTATATTTTCTTTTGAGCCGAGATAACCGCACTTCCACATTGTTTTCATATAGGCACACACTAGAACTCTTTACTTTTCTTTCATATATTCATGTTGTCTGCACTCTGCAGATCGCCGATTCCCTTTAATATAGAAGGCCGGTTCCATTCTGCACATGGAACTGGCAGAACTGGCGAAACTAGCAGAACTGGCTGGTCAATGTACTGTGCATAACGAATTTTAAACTTTAAAAACCTACCATTTCTTCTAATTTGAACCTATTCCCAGCTAATAAGTCTTAGAAGTTGACCTTTAAGCAAAATCTAATCATTAGGATTTTACCCAATTTGGAATATAAAGCATTTAATACCATAAGAAATTGTTCTATAAATAGATCACTTGTCCCAAACACCCATTTACCCATCTCTTTCAAAAAATCTTACTAAGCTTAACCATGACGAAGAAAAACAATGACAAAAAGAATGTCAACACCCTAAAAAGGACCGCCCGAATAAGTGTACGAGCTTGTTGCTTTGTCAACCCACGACCCGCTTCACCACCTTACCAAAACTTGTCTCCATCTACCGATTACCAAACGGCTCCACCATCAAGCCCCATTGTGTCTCCGCTAATCTCTCCCATTAGGTCACTAGGAATCTCGCCGAGTCAACTCTTGATCACTCCTAAATCAACCCCTCCACCATTGACCTCTCCTCCACCAGCACCATCACAACCGTCTAAATAATCCTCTCCATTGGCTATTAACTTGGAACCTATAGAACTAATCTTCTGTACTCCTCCCAAATCACCTTACCCATTCTTCGATTCACTTGAGGATTTACCACCAAGGACCACCAATCCACCACCTCCACGACCCTCGTTTGATACTATCGAGCATTTGGCTAACCAACCACCGCCTCTTCCCGCCATGAAACCACCTCTTCCACCTTTTCCACCACAACTTCTGCTATTTGGACCCAACAATGCCTTTCCACTTCTCACTAATGAAATGTTTTATAATCATTGTCAACGCACGCAAGTGATTGTCAATGACCTTCGTGAAGAAATAAGGTTCATACATAACCACATTCTCAAGCGCCTCGATGTTCTCTCCCACAAAAATCACCCTTAGATTATCTTAAATTAGGAGAATAATAATTATATCTTTATATTTAAAGAACTAATCCTTATTCTTAGTTTTTCCCATTTTTGTATTAGACCAAATGTCTCAAAAATGGTCGATAATTTTTATTACAAGGAATAAATGTTATATAAAACGATTGTATTGTGGTTTTCTTTATTTCCTACAAAATACCTTTATAACGATTATACTAACAATTTTCAAAAAGTTAAATCCTGACTTTATGTGCAGGAGCCGGTTCCCCCGAATAAGAAGGACGGTTCCATCCCTCGGATAGAACCGTCCTTGTAGGTTCTACAGTAGCAACTTTTCGTTCCTGCTTTAAACTTTTTGTCTTGCAGGTACTCTCAAAGCAAGGGGGAGCTTACACCAAATTTGCTAACATGTTTTTTTGTAGCATTACATTTATTTGGATGATTCCCTTTCTTAAAGAGGATGCCTCCGTCAAGGGGGCGTATTGCATCTTGATTTTCTCTGGATCAACTCTCATTATTGCATTCAAATTATTTCGTATTAACTCATACTTATATCATTGCATCTCTTATTTAGACCTTTTTGTTTTGACAAAAAGATGGAGAAGGGAAGTAAAAAGTAAAAAGACTTCATTTTAACTTCCCGCTCTTATTTTTACTTCCAAAAATTTTATGTTTTGTCATCAATAAAAAGGGGGAGATTGTTAATACAAATAAACCGTAAAAATGTTTATTTCTATCTTACGTTCATCTCGTGTTTTGTCGATAACAATTCATAAAATTGTTACAAGTAAAAATCTAGAACACATATATATTTCATATCTTAGACTCTCAATATTGTACATCGTTGATGACATAATCATCTTACCATATCTTAGGCAGATCTACGAAGATTACACATGATAAAAGGAACTGGATAGAACCGGGCTACAGAGCAAGCCGGTTCCATTGGCTTATACTGGCCAGTTCCCTCCTGCAGAGGGGACCGGCGAAACCTTGCTACAGTATCATATTATGCCTATAAATAACAAGCTATTTATCATGTTTTACTCACTCATTCTCATTCTTTTCTCTCTTATAAACTGATCATTCTCTCATTTTCAGTTCCTGATAGTTTCATACATCATTTATAGGTAATTCTCTTTGTAGAAGAAATTGCCAAAATAGCATACGAGACGATCAAGTTCAAGCAACCTTGTTTCACATCTCCATTATCTCATTAAGTTTACTTTTCTGTAACTTGTACATCATTTAGTAGTTATAGCATCATTCATCATCCTTGTAAAAAGAAGTGTGATTGCATTGGGTTGATTCTACCTTTGTTAGAATTCGGTATTTAGCTTTTTACCGTTAAAAGGGTGTAAGCAACGTTGTGAGGCTTCTCCACCGGATAAAGGAAATTGGTGACTAGTGTTTACGAACTCTCGAGTAGGTGACTCAGGGAGTGGAGTAGGGCAAGGAAGGTGTCCTTGTAGCCGAACCACTATAAACGCTTGTGTCTTGGTTTTATCTTTCTTACTCTCTATTTACTTTACTTACATTTCACACTTACCTCATATATCATACAAACATCAATATCGTCAACTTCGTATAAATTCAAACTAGCTTTCATAAAGCAAATTTAAAATGGTAAAACTATTCAACCCCCCCCCCTACTTCTAGTTTTCCAGACATTATTTCCCACCACCAATCTTCCTTTTTTTTATTTAACTATCCACCCATATATACTTAGATAGATTGTTAGGATTAGCCTGTAACTTACTAATTTCAGCATGCAACTCCATATCAGTTGTCCAACTATCTTGTATTTGATGCAACAAGGAATTAGAAATGGTAGACAAAACCACAACACAAAATTCAGCACTAGTGTGAACCTTAGACAATGCATCAACAACATCATTATCATTGCCTTTCTTGTAACTGATCTAATAGTCAAATCCTAATAATTTTGGTAACCACTAAGTTTGAAATGGGGTGGTCAGCCTTTGATCCAACAGATACTTTAAACTAAAGTGATCTGTCTTTATTTTGAAGTGTCTGTCCAACAAGTATCCTCTCTATTTTTCAAGTGCCAATAAGACTGCAAGGAACTCTTTTTCATAGGTTGAAAGAGTTGGTGCTTGGGTGCCAAAGCTTTACTCATATAAGCCACTGGATATCCATCTTGAGTTAGAACAGCTCCAAAACCAATATCACATGCATTAGTTTACACCACAAACTCTTTATTAAAATTTGGAAAGGCCAGCACAGGAGTTGAGATCATGGCTTCCTTCAGTGTAAGAAATGCAATTTAAGCTTCTTTTTTGAGCTTATTCAGTCCACTGAAAAAATTATTCTTCAAAAGACTTAGTGTTAATGGAGATGACTGATCAAAGCATAATTTTTAATAAATCTCTTATAATACCCATTCAAACCCAAAAATCATCTCAATTGTTTCACATTACTAGGAGTTGTCTAGTCTTTCATAGCTTTAATTTTAGAGGGATCATTAGACACTCCATCTTTTGATATCAAATGGCCCAAATATTTAACTTTGTCCATAGCAAAAGTACATTTGGAGTGTTTGGAAAAGAGGATATTAGTCTGCATCAGTTGTAATACAGACCTTAAATGCTCCAAATGCTCTACCATACTTACACTGGATATAAGGATGTCATCAAAGAAAACTAAAACAAATTTCCTCATGTGTGGCTTAAAGACTGAATTCATTATAGCTTGAAATGTAGATGGAGCATTAGTTAATCCAAATGGCATAACTAGGAACTCATAGTGCCCTTCATGAGTCCTAAATGCTGTTTTGTGGCTATCCTCCTCCCTCATTCTGATTTGGTGGTAACCAGACCTCAAATCCAACTTAGTGAAAACCTTAGCTCCATGTAATTTATCTAGTAGCTCTTCAATGACAAGTATTGGAAAGTTGTCTTTGACAGTAAACTTATTGAGTTGCCTATACTCAACACACATTCTCCAACTGTCATCCTCCTTTTTAACCATAACAATTGGAGGTGAATATGGACTATTGTTGTTTCTAATCACACCAGATTCCAAAATTACTTTCACCATTAATTCCACACTATATTTCTGGTTTGGAAGATGTTTGTATGGTCTGATATCGATAGGATGAGTGTTTGGCAACAACTATATTGGGTGATTATACGATCTTTTAGAGGTAAATTTAGTGGAACAGCAAACACATCTTTGAACTCATCCAATACTCCCCTTATTTTTTCCTCCACTTGTACACTTGTCTCTTTTCCTGTGACACTCCATAGTTATGCAGGGTACACATAAACAGACATAGAAGTTAACTCTACTTGATTTCCTTTTACTTCTTTTCCTATTTTCTACCTTGCAACTAAGATAATTCAGACTTTTAAGAACCCCTTAACACCATTCTTTTCCCCTTATAATGAAAATCCATTGTCAATTTATCAAAATTCCACAAAATGTCTCCCAAAGTGGACAACCATTGCACCCCCAAGACCATATCACAACTGCCTAAAGGTAACACAATTACATTAGCAGAGTGGGATACACCTTGAATAGTCTATTGGAAACCTTGACACATGTACTTACTAATCATCTGATTCCCATTAGCCACTGATACTTCATGAGGCGTAGTTCTTTTCAAATTGCACCCTAACTTTTTTGTAGTAGTCAATGCTAAAAGTTATGTGTGCTTCTTGTGTCCATAAGTATATGCAACACTTGTTTTCCCATATAGCCCTTAATTCTCATGGTTCTATAAGAATTCACCCCTGACAAAGCATTCAGAGATATTTGTAGACCACCTTCTATCATTTGCATAGTAGAATCTTGGAGAATTTCTTCATCTAATTTTGCTTCTTCCACAAACTATTCTACTAAGGCTACATTCTCTATATCCTCATTGTCTTCTAACTCATCAATCATAAATTCTAAAGCATACATCTGACCACTGCACTTATGGACAGGAACATATCTTTGATCACAATAGAAACACTGGTTCTTCGCCTTTTTTTCCTCCAATTCCTTCTGAGTCAATTGTCTTCTAGCAGGATAAGAAGTGTTTGGCTTTTGATTAGTAGGCAAAGCTAAAAGTGGTTATTTTGGTACATAAGGTTAGGATTTGCTAGTTCCCCCACCACTGCCACATGTTTGAGACTTATTAGCATTATAAGCTACATAATGTGGTGTTGTTCTAGACAATGCCACTGTAGCCTCTTGCATTTTAGTCAAACAAGTCACATCTTTCATAATTGTAAGTTTAAACATTCTTAAGGGCAGACTAATTTCATTCTTAAATCCCCCTATGAACATACTAACAGATTGAGGTTCAGTCAATTCTACCTTATTCATTAACATTTCAAACTTATCCTGATATGATTGTACATCTCTAATGTGTTTCAAAATTTTCAACTCCACCATAGGATCCTCAAACACATCACCTAACCTACTCAGTATCTTCATTTCATACAAATTCCAAGGTACAGTTTCTCCACACTTCTTAACAAATTATAAATGCCAATTAAGTGCTTTATCAAACAGATGCATTAAGACTAACCTCATGTTCTGGTCATCCCTTATCTGATCAATAGCAAAGAACTATTTCACCCTAAGCAACCATCCCTTGACATCTTCCCCATTAAACTTGTTGATCCCACGCCTTGATCGATTCTTTAAGTAGTAAAGTGTTTGTTACCTTGGATGCATCTAAAATAACAATGGTTGAGACTTTGTATGTATACCAAAATGTATGCGGAATCTACACTTTGATACTTTAGAGGTGTTTCATGTTTAACAAACTCTTTCTTAGTAGCAGTAGGTATAACAGTTTTCTTTTCAACCTTAGGGATAGGCTCAACATCATCCTC
>BQNB010053151.1:0-30411 GCA_026074375.1 Tanacetum coccineum
TTCATAAGGGGTCTTGTTGTGAGGCTTGATAACTAACATCCTATTTTGAACATAACAAGCAGTATTAACTACTTCAGCCTAAAAAGTTGTTGGCAATTTTGAATCAACTAGCATAGTCCTAGCAGCCTTTATTAGTGTCCTATTTTTCCTTTCTGCTACTCCATTTTGTTGTGGAGTCCTAGCAACACTAAATTTCCTCTTAATACCCTTCATTTCACAGAACTGCTTCATGACCCTATTCTTGAATTCAGTCCCATTGTCACATCTAATTACTTTCACTTTAAGGTCTATTAGATTTTCTATGCCTGTTATAAATGTTTTAAGGATTTCACTAGTTTCATCATTAGTGGCTAGAAAGAAAACCCAACTAAACCTACTAAAATCATCTGTGACAACCAGGCAATACATCTTTTTCATTAAACTCTTTACAAATGTTGGTCCAAACAAATCCATGTGCAACATTTGTAATGGTTGGCTGATTGAACTGACTATTTTGGTCTTACAAGAAGCTCTGTGTTGCTTTCCTTTCTGACAAGCAACACAGGTTTGATTAATTTCAAAAAGTTTTGAAGGTAAACCTCTTACAAGGTTTCCCTTAACAAGTTTATTCATAGTTTTGAAATTTATGTGTCCAAGCCTCCTATGCCAAAGATTAGATTCATCTGGTGTGGCTTTTGCAAAGAGAAGAGTGAGACATCCTTGAGGAACAACATTCTTTAAATCAACACTGTACATGTTATCCTTTCTAGGAACTTTAAGCAAAACATGACTTTCATCAGTTAACTTAAAGTCTGGAGACAGAACAACACATTCAGTATTAGTAAAAAGAACACTATTCTTCTTGTCACACATTTGTGAGACACTAAAGAGGTTAAACTTTAGTTCCTTTACAAAATACACATCTTCAAAATCCAATTTACCAGTTCTTATTTTACCTTTCTCAAGCAACAAATCCTCCATCAAGTTCTTCATAATCTATAAGATAGGATCTGTTTCCTGTCATGTGCCTAGAGCATCCACTGTCAATCACTCCTTTATCTTTCAAATCTTGATGTAGATTGCCTTGCACATAAATGAGAAGAAATTATTTCGTTTATTATATGGGTACCCCAAGTCATTACTTACTTTGGATCAGCTTGTGCATATATAGTCAAATCAAATAAGGACAATTGATGAACCATTGTTTTTCAGGAAACAAGGTGAATCTCGTCAAATACCACCCTCTAAATTATAATATATATATTTATAAAAATACAAATACGTATACGTAAGCTAAGTATATACAAATTACTCTAAAGAAAGAATAATAAGGCAATCAACACATGTATCGTTCTCCTCGGAGATAGTGAAAGGAAATTCACGTTATGTCTGTAATTAAGCTTGAATAATCATTAAAGATTTATTAGTTTCCTAATTCTAATAACCAAATGGAAAGTAAATTAAAAGGCACGCTGAATCAAAAAGAGGCGCAATTAAAAACAATAAACACTAAAAATATAACGGGAATTTAAAACAGCGACCTTAAAAACCTAAATCCATACAAATTTTAACCCTACAATTGCAAAATTAATTTTTAAAAAATCCTAAATGAATAAAAAAAGGAATTTAGAAAAAAAGAATTATATTTTTTAACTTTTATTTTAATTTATTATGATTTAAAAAACTGATATTAATCTAAATTAATTATAAAAATAGAAAACTAAATCATTAAAAATTCTGGAAATTAGGAAAATTTACTTTCACCTTTTAGAATCTAAAGGAAAAATAAAACATGAAAATTTTGCTAACAATAAGCAGTTACTAACAAGAGAAGGGGGTAGTCAGGGAGATTAAGGACGGTTGAATAAAGAAGAAGTAAAAGAGTAGAAGATGGGGAAATGGTATAGGGAAGGTGGATTCTGTAGAGAAGGAATGGGAGTGGAGACGGTATCAGTAGTTAAGAATGAGAATGTCGATGGGAATGGTAATGTGCCGAAAACAACACTAGAACCAACCCTAGAGTAATAATAAATGAGGTGGGACTTTAATGAAAAAGTCCCAAAGGCGAGATGGTAGTAGAGTGTTGTGTTGAGGTGTTATGTGAAAGGGAGAGGTCACAGGTTCGACCCCTGTGACCTTTCTTTTTTTTTAAACATTTTTTTATGTCTTTTTTTAAAAAGTCTAAAAACAATAAAATTAAGCAACAAAAATAAAGACACTTTTGACAATCTATTATAATCAGAAATCTCTGAAGAACAATTTTAAGTATTTTTTAAACTATGACTTAAACCAAAACTATTTGGCTTATTAAAACACAATAAGCTAAAAAGCTAACTCAAATAAGCTAAAATAGTCCAACTCCTAGACCTATTAGGCACTATTGAATAAAAATGAGCTAACAAAATAAGCTAGAAAACTATGAAAAGGCTTAAAGACAGCAGATATTTAAACAGATCTATGAAGGACTTTTTGAGAGATTTTAAACTAAGACTAAGGCTAAATAAGCCAATGGAACAAGCTGAATATCCTAAAACAGATTAAGACCTCTATTCAAAGAACACAAATAAGCTATAATTAAGAAAAAGGAAAAAGAAAATAAGCTAGAAAAAGGCTTTAAAAGATGACAAACTAAGTTAGTCTTTTTTTGGCTTTTTGACATTTAGGAACTGTTAACAGTTTGCGATCTAAAAATGAAAGCTTAAAATCAGACTACACCATGTCGTGTGCTGGCTATAACAACTTGTTTGGGGACCTTACTAGAGCCAAAGAGCTAGAAATGAACCTATCTAAGAAAGTTACTTCGTTAGAGCGAGAGAAAGTTGGGCTCAGACGTGATTTAGAATGGGTGATGCGAAAGGCCATCCCGAGGATGCTTGCAAAAGTTCTTCGCAGTGAACAATTTGATAATGAGATGATGAAGGTCCAAAAGGTGCTCATATATCGTGGGCGTGATTTAGGACGTCAAGAAGCTCGCGACCTCCTCATGTGTAACCAACGAGTTTCGGCATTTGACCTAGACCTTCCACGCAAAGCTAAGGATGTTGTTAGAGGTTTGAAGAAGATCAAATGGAAATTTATAAAGACTATACTTTCTTCTCCTGACTTGTCTTTTAACTTGCTTCGTGGTGTGTTAGACCGTGGTGACAGTTCCGTGGGTGAAGGGTCAAGCAGCCGACGTGTTGTCTGAGGATTTATCCTCTAAACTAAGTGACTTTGGTGTATGATTTTGTTATCTTGTAGCCAAGTTTTCAATGTAAGGTGAAGGATACTGTACTATGTAACCTCATGCTGTTTCTTTTGTTGTGACATATGAATGAAGTTTTATGGTTAAACGTAATGTTGTAATGGTAATATCATTAGTATAACTAAAGTATTATACTTAATGTTTTATCTTTAGTAATGCTTGTATGTATTGCGTCATTATTGAATAATATATTGCGTTTAAGCAATTGCACTCTTTTTAGTTTAATTTGTTGTAGCAAAAAAGATATGTGTATAATTATGCAATGATAGTGATTATAAATTAGCAATCTTCATACTGTACATATTGTTGTATGTACCTAAAGATGTCTATGCTTTATGTTGTTATTGATGTGTGGGACTTTATCAGTAACTTTGTTCAAAGCGACTATAGTAATTTTAAGACTTTTATGTACTACATGTATTTATTTAACTTATTAGTACAAAGACATTGTACATGTTTGGTTATTGATGATTTTATAACCAGTAGTCTGTCATGATTTAAAAATTCAAGACAATAAATTTATACTTTAAATTGTGTAATATTGCTTTTGGATATTTTAAAGCATGCTTATAAATGAAACATGGCAATGCCATTATTGCAACATAATTTGGTTTTATGATTTATAGTAAGAGTTGTATCTTAGCATTTTTGGAGTGGTGAAAAAGCTTAATATTTTTACGTACGCGTGTAACTTACTTTATGTCGTATTGAGCACAAATTTTTATTGCCATCGTGATAGTTTAATTGATCGTTAAGCTTTTGTAAACAAAGTCGTCCCTTTATTTGTGGGATGCGTTTACGATTTTATCGCGATGTTTTATTAGGCCCTGTCCATTTACTAACGGGACGTTTATTGCTGTTTTTTGCAATAATAATTAGTCTTGCTTGTCAATACATGTGTGTACCTAGACTTTTGCAAGAATTTTAGTCTTAATAAGAATATGTTTGTACCCCATTCATGGGTGTGATAGACAACAAAGTGTCGAGATGTACAAACTTTCCTTTTATTAATCGATGTAGAAATTCATACATTATTTATGTACGATGCGCTTTTGAAACACGTTGGCGTCACGTGAAGTTACATTTCACCTGGCTTGTTAAAAACTGAACTTGCGCAAATTGCTAATGTGCCACGTTCTTGGGATCAACTTCCCGTTCAAACTTTTGAGCACGTACGTTCCCGGACGTTTTGACTCTAGAATTTGATATGGCCCATCCCAGTTTGGGTCAAGCTTTATTTGCCCCTCCTGTCGGCTTGCCTTATTTTTACGAAGTACAAAGTCCCCGACTTTGAGGTATCTGTGGTGAACTTTGGAGTTATAATATTGTTTCATTTGTTGTTTGTACCTGGCTTCGCGTAGTGATGCCAGGTCTCTTCGTTCCTCCAACAAGTCTAGATTAAGCCGTAGGTCCTCGTCGTTTTTATGCTCATTATATGAATAGATACGGTATGTAGGAATTACAATTTTTGGTGGCAAAACTGCTTCCGACCCGTAAACTAAACTAAACGGGGTGCAATGATGACCCGCCCTTGTGGTTGTACTATACGCCCAAAGTACGTTAGGTAGCTCTTTGACCCATTGACCTTTTGCTTTACCTAACCGTGTTTTAAGTCCTTGCAATAAGGTCTGGCTTGTTACCTCAGTTTGCCCTTTCGCCTGTGGATGTGCTACAGAGGTAAATTGTTGTTTAATTTTGAGCTCGTTGCACCATTAACAGAATGGATTCTCTGCAAACTATTTGCCATTGTCACTTATTATGATACCCGGGATTCCAAAGCGGCAAACAATGTTTTTCCAAACAAACTTAAGAATATTATTTCCAGTGATAGTAGCTAGTGGTGCAGCTTCTACCCATTTTTTGAAATAATCGACTACGATAACCAAAAACTTAACCCGCCCTGGTGCTTCAGGAAATGGACCGACTAGATCAATTCCCTACTGGTAAAATGGCCACGGACTTGAGATGCTCACCATGTCACATTGTAGTTTTCGTATTACAGGAGCGTGCTCTTGGCAGGTAACGCATACATTGACGACCTTGGTCGTATCATTGTACATTGTGGGCCAGAAGTACCCGAGTCGTGCTACTTTTTGTGTGTGCTCCGGCATGGGCCCTACAGGACCCGAAGTGCGCTTCTTGTAGAACATATTGTACTTGGTTTGGGCCAACACATCACATCCAAGGTGTCAAGTAGCCTTTCCTATATAAAATGCCTTGTTTTAGTGAGTACTGAGGTGCTTTCATCTTGATCTTTCTTGCGACAACCGGATCTTCTAGAAGATGTCCGTCTCTTAGGTAGTTGATAATTAGATCCATCCACGTTGTTTCTGGTTCTTCGACCGTATTTACCGTTTTTATGTCAGTGCTTCGACATGGAATGATCTATACTAAAACCTTTTTAGTGAGATGCGCAAACGAGGAGGAAGCCAATTTACTAAGAGCGTCAGCGCGTTTATTTTTTGAGTGAGGGATTTACGTAATCGAAAAGCTCTTAAATCTTTCTTGTAAGCTTTAAACTTTTGCTAGGTATCATTTCATTGACTATTCCCTTGCTTCGTACGCCCCCTTGACATGGTTAGTGACTAGCAGTGAATCTGTGAAGACTGACACATGGTGGACCTCCAGTCTGATGGAAAGTTCCAAACCTGCAATTAACGCTTCATATTCTGATTCATTATTGGAGGTTGGAAATTCAAACCGCAGAGCGTACGTGATTTAATTTCCTTCGGGATCGGTTAAAATGAGGCCGGCTCCAGCACCTTGGTTGCCTGATGCGCCTCAGTGTATAATGTCCAAACCGATATTTGATTATGCGTCTTGGGTGTAGTCGTTGTCTTTTTCCTTGGTTCTCTTGTTTGGGCATTCGGCCAGAAAATCCGCAATCACTCCTTTGACCGATGACCGTGGTTTGTATGGAATGTCATGTTCTCCTAGCTCGATAGCCCACTTAGCCAGTCTGCTAGAGTTTTTAGGCCTGAGTAATACTTGTTGGATTGGCTGGTCCGTGAGCACACAGATTGCATGAGCTTGAAAGTATCGACGCAAACGTCGGGCTGTGTGTACTAGTGCAAGGGATGATTTTTCGAGAATCGGGTAATTCATCTATGGTCCTTGTAACGCTTTTCTAACAAAATAGATTGGTCGCTGAATACCTTCTCTTTCCGCCATGAGTACAAAGCTGACGGTTTTGTGAGATTCCGCCAAATAAAGTGTTAACGCCTCTCCAGGTATCGGCGCGGTTAGGGCGGGAAGAAACTATAAATGTAGCTTGAGTATTTGGAATGCTTCTTCTGCTTCCTGGCTCCACCAAAAATCTCTTTTTTTCTATGCACCCCTTTAGAGTTTTGAAGAATAGAAGCGCTTTTTCTGCTGACGTTGCTAGAAACTGGTCAAGAGCGGCCAGTTTTCTGTTGAGGCTTTGCACCTCCAGTATGGTCCTAGGTGACAACATATCATTGATTGCTTGGACCTTTTCAGGGTTAGGCTCAATCCCTTATTTTGTGATCATGTGCCCTAGAAGTTGTCCGCTTTCGACGTCGAACACATATTTTTTCAGATTTAGTTTCATGTTTATGCGTCGCGAGGTATGAAAGGTTTCTTCGATATCATTTATCAACCCTCCTTCATTTTTACTTTTTATGACCATGTCATCGACATATATTTCTATATTTTGACCGATCTGACTAGAGAATGCTTTGTCTACCAATCGTTGGTAGGTTGCCCTAGCATTTTTGAGCCCAACAGGCATTTTCTCGTAACAGAAAGTCCCTTGTTCCGTATAGAATGCCGTATTTTCTTTGTCTTCCTTAGCCATGCGTATTTGATGTTATCCTTTATACGTGGCCAAAAAGCATTTATATCTTAATCCATCAAAGGATTCAATCTTCTAATCTATCTCGGGTAGCGGGTAACTGTCTTTCGGGTAGGCTTTGTTATGGTTGGTGAAATCGATGCACATGCGCCAAGTTACATCGTTTTTTCATACCATTACTAGGTTAGCCACCCATTGTGTAAAGTATACTTCTTTGAGTATTCTTGCTTTGACAAGTTTAGCTACTTCTGCAGTAACCGCTTCATTCTGGTCTTTAGCTAGTACGCGCTTCTTCTGTCGAACAGGGAAGGCGCGAGGGTGTATGTTCAGCTTGTGCTCTGCGAGTTCCCTTGGTATTCCGGTTATGTCAAAAGGAGACCATGCAAAAATGTCCTTATTTTCACACAAAATTCTCTGCATCTCTTGCTTGGTTCTTGTTGGCAGTCTTGTGCCAATTTCTACCAGCTGATCTGGATACATGGTGTTTATTACCACATTTTCTTTTTCTGTCTCGTTCCCTGGTAGCTCAGGGACAACTATCGTTTCACACTCCTGCTCCCTTTTGCGAGAGATTTGGAGACATTTGTTTTTTTAGGCACATGTCCTCTTATAATGGCGACGCCTGATTTGAGAGGAAACTTGATGAGCGAGTGTATCGTGGAAGCAATTGCGCCTAACTGCCTCATTCTTGGTCGCCCCAATATCACATTGTAAGGAGATGGGGCTCGGACAATCATGAAATCCGTAGTGATTGTCCTACTGCCTTTTCCAGCGTAATCTGAAAAGGTAAAAGGAGAAGTTATAACTCCGAGTGGCCATAACACTTGTCTTGAAAACCCTACTAGCGCTGATGTTGGTAATCAGAGTGATGCCTTTGTTTCATTGTCCAACTATAGGAAACAATGTTCGTACATTATCTCCGCAGAGCTTCCCCCGTCCACGTAGATGCGGTGTATGATATTGCCTCCTATCTCAGCCTTAATGACAAGTGGATCATCACCACTACAATGGTCTGGCACCGGGTCATCACTTGTGAACGAGATGTCAGTATTAAGTCGTAACCCATTTTGTTGGTAGTGCGGCGAAGACCATCCTTCATCAATCATTAAAACCTCTTTTCCTACCTTGGGTGCAACCACCTTTTGTTTCCAATCAGATTGATTATTCCCTTTTTTCTGCAGCGCTAAAGGAAGTTGGGTTTTGACTACTATTTTGCGCCTTCGCACCCGATGGGCAGGAGCAAACATCTACGGCGGTGGTCATAGAACGGATTTTCCCTCATACGTGGCATATATTTTTACGGGAGATTTAATCAGAGGGGTAAAAGTGTGTATGTGCACCCTTGAACGTTCACTAGGTCTTGTGGTGGGGCGAGCGACATATCTTTATTTATGCTTTCTTGCCGATTCTATGTGATTTTGTGTATGTCTACCTACAGCGATACCCCATCTTCCGTCTCGCAACCGATTTTCCGTGTTTGCTTCATCGGCCCTTATGAAATTGCGTGCTTGTGTGAATAGGTCTTCCATTGATGCGAGGGGTTGAGCTATGAGATCTTTAAAGAACCTCCCCGGGCGTAGTCCGCTGATGAAGGCCCACGTCATCATCCCATTCGAGCGATCAGTCATGTGTAATGTTTCCTTTCCAAACCTTCCCAAGTAGTCTCCTAATGACTCATCTGAACGTTGTCGGATCCTAAGGATTTCAGCTTGTGTATTTTGGAACCAATTTGTTGCAAGAAGTTTGCTAGGAACCTATCTCTCAGCTCGTGAAAGCTGTTTATACTTCCCGGTAGCAAGTTGTCATACCAGAACCAGGCAGCTCCACTAAGAGTAATATGAAAGAAATGACACCAGGCCGGCTCTGGCAGCTTGTGCACGTCCATAGTTCCCATGAACATTGTAAGGTGATCGTCAGGGTCTAACATTCCGTCATAAGTCTTTAGGTTTGTTGGTACCTTGAGCCCATGTGGCATGTCATAGTCTCTGATTCGTGTCGTGAAAGGTGATGCCACCAGGTTGCGTACATCCTTTTGTGTTTCTGTGAATGTGAACGACTTATTATAGAAATCAGCGTTGCTAATGGGTCTTTTTTGAGTGGTACAGGTAAACAGGTGGGACACCGCGATAACCAAGACCCTCTAGGCAAGCCTGTGGATCTACGTATCATCAAAAGTTATGAAGATTGTTAATTGAAATGGTTCAAGATGTCAATGTTTAAGCGTAGGGCAGAGTATGATTGATCGTGGATCGGATCGAACAGAGAAACCTGACTGGACTATATCGATCGGACCCAACAGAACATATTTCGGTCTGATCCTCGGTCCATCTTTTTTAACATATTCGGTCTTTGGTTCAGTCCTGGTTCGGTCTTACACAAAAACGAATATTATGCTTTGTTGTACAGTACCGGACTAGATCGAAGACCGAACCGAACTGGACCGACCCGGACATGGATTAGCCATTTCTGTCCAGCATTCGGTCCGATGTTTGGACAAAATCGGTTTTCGGTCTGGTCCCGTCCTGTCTTAGTCGGTCCGGTCCGATGTCCGAACCGTGATTAATTATTTTAACGACAAATTGGTAGGCTACCCACATCAAACCGGTAACCCCTTGGTCACGCGCCACACCGTTGCACCTCTCTCCGGTCACGCGCGAGCCAACCTTAAAGCATGTCACAAAAAAATTTGCTAAAGGCTCGTGTCGTTTTAGAAATGCTTGCAAATTTGTTCATGATGACTCTGTGAATGCTAAGTCTAGTAATAATAGTGGTTCTTAAATGCATGAAACTAATACAGAAGAGTTGTTGGTCAAGTTATTAGGGAAATTGGGGTTAACAAACACTTGGGCAAAGTCTACTAGTATTGGGAATTCTAGTAATATTACTATTGCTCATCAACCCGTTAATGTTTCTACTGTAAGCCCAGTAGCATACCACGCTGGCCCAACTCATTTAAATGCTACTGTTGGCCCAACTTAGTTAAATGTTGGTTCGTATTATCTTGCACTCCTGGCCCAACATCCAACCCAGTCCAGCAGCCCGATAATTATACTAGTATTCCACCCGGGTTTACTTATCCATCGGCCCAGCTAGGTTATCAGGTTTTTAGCCCGGACCAGCCAACTGTTCACCAGGCCCAACCCATGTATCATGCAGCTCAGACAATAGTTCAGCTCGGGTCAACGAGACCCACAGTTATCCCAGGACATAAGACCACTTTGCCACATGCCTTTAGTGCCGTAACTTTACAGGATCCCGCAACTGGTGCGTGGAACATGGATACAGGTGCGAGCTCTTACCTTAATGATTCAGTTACTAGTCTTAGTGATATTTTAATACGTGTATTTATCCATCTGTCTCGGTTGGTAACAATCATTTTATACCCGTCACCAATACTGGAAATGGTATTTTGCTAACTCCTCACATATCTCTCCACTTATATAACATTCTTATTACCCCTCATATTGTCAAAAATTTAATTTATATACATTAATTTGTTAGTGATAATAGTTGCACTATTAAATTTGACGCGTTTAGTTTTTCTCTTAAGGATTTCATGACTCGTCGTATGCTTCCCCAATGTGACAGCACGGAGGATCTTTACCCAGTCATGCAACCCTCTCCAATTCATCATGCCTTTATTACCAGTTTAGCATACGTGGCACCAACGACTTGGACATCCAAGAAGTAAAGTCATCTTGTTTCTCGTAATTTTATTTCTTGTTACAAAGAGAAACCTCCTGTTCTTTGTCATGCTTGTCAACTTGGCAAACACGTGAGGCTTCCATTTGTCAGTTCCAGTACTTCAGTTACTTATTGTTTTGACATTGTTCACTTGGATGTGTGGACTTCACCCATTTTGAGTCTTTCGAGATTTAAATACTATGTCTTATTTTTGGATCATTATTCGCAATTTGTTTGGGTTTATCCGTTGATTAATAAATTGGATGTTTTGTCTAAATTTATGTTGTTTCGTAATTATGTTCATACTCAATTTAAATATGAAATAAAATCGTTTTAGTGTGATCATGGTGGTAAATTTGACAACCGCAACCTACGTAAACTTTTTGCCTCAAATGGAATTCAGTTTTGGTTTTCATGTCCAAAAGCCTCTCAACAAAATGGTAAGTCTAAAAGAATGATACGTACCATAAACAATCTCATTCGGACTTTACTTTTTCAAGCTCACCTTCCACCTACCTTTTGGGTTGAAACACTTAATATGGCCATTCTTTTACTAAATATTCTACCTTCTACTGCTATTGACAATGAAATACCTTATACCCGTTTGTTTGGTAAAAACCTAGACTATAGCCTTTTACGTACTTTTGGGTGTTTATGCCACCCTCACATTTACACCACTCACAAGCTTGAACCACGTGCCACACCCTCAATTTTTTGGGACACGCTTCCAATCATCGTGAGTATCGTTGCCTTGACTTAAACACTAATAAAATAATTATCTCTCGTCACGTTAGTTTTGATGAAACGGTATTCCCGTACGGTTCCAATAATCCCACATTGCCTCCTCACTATACTTTTCTTAATGACCTAACCGATATCATTACTCAAACAATTCGCCATACACCCGTTACCCAACCTAATATACTCTAAAATACACCTGTTGTTGAACCCACCGAGCCTACTACACCAGATCCAATCGCGGCCCAAACTACTCCATCCACGGCCCAAAATGCCTCTCCTCAGTCTAGGTCCCAAACTTCACCAGACCTAAACGATCCACCATGCCCAAATGATCCACCAGTTACCGTAGCCCAAAACCAAACTGAAATGCCTAACCTACCAATAAACCCAAACACGGTTTCAACTCATCCTATGGTCACGCGTTTTCATGTCAGGACTAATTGTCCCATTCAGCGTCTGAGTCTTTATGTGTCTTCCATTTCACCCTTACCAAAATCGTATGCTGATGCGTTTAATGATCCTAATTGGTAAAATGTTATGTGTGATGAATATAATGCACTTATTAAAAATAAAACTCGGACTCTAGTGCCTTGACCCGCTGATGCTAATATTGTTCATTGTATGTGGTTGTTTCGTCATAAGTATTTGGCAGATGGGACTCTTAGTCGCTACAAGGCTCGTCTTGTAGCGAATGGTAGTACACAAATTGCAGGTATTGATGTTGATGAGACATTTAGTCTGGTTTTCAAACTTGGTACTATTCAGACTGTCCTCAGTTTGGCTATTTCTCGACATTGGCGGATTCATCAGCGTGATGTCAAGAATGACTTCTTACATGATGATTTATCTGAGACAATTTATATGCATCAACCTCTAGGATTTCGGGATTCGGTGCATCCTAATTATGCATGTTTATTGCAGCGGTCTCTTTATGGGCTCAAGCAGGCCCTTTGAGCTTGGTTTCAGCGATTTGCATCTTATATCACTCGTGTTGGTTTCATCATAGTCGCTGTGACTTATCTTTATTTATCTACAGATAGGGGACTGATACTGTTTATTTGTTATTATATGTTGATGATATTGTACTCACCGCTTCTTCTGAGACCTTGTTGCAGCAGATTATTAGTTCATTACATCAGGAATTTACTATGACAGATCTCGGTTCGCTTAATTATTTTGTGGGTATTTTTGTTACGCGTGATTCTACAGGGATGTTCTTATCTCAGCGCAAGTATGTTGTTGAGATTCTTGAGCGAGCTCATATGGTTAATTGTAATCCCTATTCGGACTCCTGTTGATACTGAGTCTAAGCTGAGAGAGGATGGTGATCCAGTATCAGATCTGACCTTATATCGAAGTCTTGCGGGTTCTCTTCAATACTTTACTTTTACACGCCCAGATATTTCTTATGCAGTACAACAGGTTTGTCTTTATACGCATGATCCTCGGGAGCCTCATCTATCGGCTCTTAAAAGGATCTTGAGGTATGTTCGGGGTACATTAGATCACGGGTTACAGTTATTTTAATCTTCTACTACCTCATTGGTTGCTTATTCGGATGCGAATTAGGCGGGTTGCCCTACTACTAGGAGGTCCACTTCAGGGTATTGTGTATTTTTTGGCAACAACTTACTCTCTTTGTCCTCTAAATGTCAACCGACTCTTTCTCGTTTTAGTGTAGTGACAGAGTATCGTGGTGTTGCCAATGCTGTTGCTGAGACTTGTTGGTTGCAGAATCTTTTATGAGATTTAGTGTTGCCAATATACATTTGTCTTCTGCTACGCTTGTTTACTGTGACAATGTTAGTGTTGGTTATTTGTCTTCTAATCCGGTTCAACATTAGCGTACGAAGCATATCGAGATTGATATACATTTTGTTCGAGATTTGGTTTCCGTTAGTCAGGTTCAAGTTCTTCATGTTCCTTCACGTTATCAATGTGGAGATATTTTCATTAAAGGATTGTGATGACGTATAGTCTAACATCGGGTCATGAACCCGACCCACGAATACTATTTATACCGGGACCCATGACGAATGGGCCATAGCGACACCAATACAGACTTCCAAGGCCCAAACGATACTGCCTACGGGGAAGCCCATAACATATGGGCTATCACGACAAGGATTTAGGCCCATGAGGTCCAACTGGCGCACACGCGCGCAGGTATTTATAACATCCGTTACGAACGAGTTATGATCAGGAGAGGGGCCCACTAGTTATTAAAATAAACGGTGGGGCCTCTTGGTTATTCACCTAATTAATGGGACGAAGCCCATTAGGGTTTGGTTAGAATATAAGGAGCACCTCGGCTCTCATCTAAGGTACGCTCTCATAACCCTAACCTACTACTAAAACCTAAACCGATTACTTACTCTCACGCCGGAGGATAATCGTGGGAGACAATCCCACGGTAAGCCTAACGGTGCTTTGCTTTCTTAGTGCGCAGGTCTCATACATCAAGACTTAATTGATACAGGAACCGGAGCCTAACAGATCCGTATTACACCTAATTCGGACCTAATCAAGGATCGTCCAACTTTTGTATCAACAGATTGGCGCCATCCGTGGGACCCAACACTAAGAACACTGCCAAAATCTAGAATGACAAAGCAAGGAAACTTTACCCAGCGGACTCCGCAGGCGAAGAAGCAGAGCGACCAAGCCTCTAGACAGATCTCTAAGCAGGCCTCTGGAAGCGCCAATACGCCATATGATCTAGTCTTCACAGCGATGGGACCGCCTCCGGAGACAACCGCCACAATCACAAGCACGGAAGGTCTACAGCGTGTTACTTTCACCACCCCCCCCAAACGGTGCCAGGGACGAATACCACCGAGCCGCCACCACCACCCCATCGAAACAAGGGCCCCGAGTTAGGGGCTGACAACCTCACACTGGAAGGGGTCGCGACTGAACTGGCGCCGAGTGATTTCGTATCTCAGAACTACGAGACTTTGGTCGCCCTCATGCAAGAGGAAACAAAAAAGAGATCAAGCCAGAGCCTACAGGCCCGACTTAACTTCGGTCCGGAGGACGAAGTATCTCCACCGCGCCACCAAAAGGAAAGGCGCAGAGAGGATAACCGTCGACCTCCAGTATTTGGTAGAATCGGAAAGCAAGTTTCGGGCACTCAGACAGCTAACCTGCAGAACTTGAGCGCTCATGAAAACAATGACTGGCGCATCAGCGTTCACGATAGGCTGGGCAATCGCGATGTTCACAGCAGGCTTGGACAAAGGCGCTCCTCGAGTGAAAGTCCTCCAAGCTCGGACTCCGAGGACAGTCGGCGCAAGCGCCGCAGACGAGTAAGCGTGTCCTCAGAAGACACCTCGGACAACGAGGACGCAGAAACGGGACACTGGAAATCCAAGAACAGATACCGTGAAGACGAAGACATGTCTCTTCCATGGCGTCGCCAAAAGGTCGACGCCTTTACGCGGCGCATTAGTGATTTCTCGGAGGATAAGAGAAGGCGCATGCCCGCTAACGTGAAAACTTATGATGGGACAGGTGATCCTGATGACCATCTAAAAATCTTCGAATCGGCGGCCACCATTGAAAACTGGCCACAACCCGTGTGGTGCCACATGTTCAATTCCACGTTAGTAGGAAACGCGCGGAACTGGTTCAGCAAACTACCACGCAGAAGCATTGATGGTTTTGAAGAGTTGCGGAGGGCATTCCGCTTAAATTTTACTCAAAGGAAGAAGTGTGCCAAGAACCCTGTTGAGCTTGCCAGGGTAAAACAGCGCCAAGGGGAGTCCACAAGCGTCTACATAGAGCGCTATAAGGACGAATGCATACACGTCAAGGCGTGCCCCGAAATTCTCAAGATCTCAGGGTTTATGAATGGAATAAATAACCCAGAACTTATCAAAAGGCTGAATGACAGGGTTCCCCAAACCTTTGATGAATTGATGAAACGTACAAGGTCCTTCATTCAAGGGGAAGCCGCCGCCGCGGACAGCAGAAAAGGCTACTCAAACAACAGGTCACAGGAACAATCCAGGAGACAATCCAACGACCAGAGTAGCAGTCGCAACAACAGCTACCGCAGTCAGAGGGGCGGGCGGGGGAACGACAAGTACACCCCACTGACAATGACCCCAAAGGAGATACTCGCAACAGAAGGCTCAAACTTCCCAAAACCACCTCCAATGCGCACTCCGGAAGAGCAACGCGTGGGGAATGGATACTGCGAGTAATAAGGCAAAGGTGGCCATACTACCAATGAATGTGTCCAACTGCGCCAGCTAATTGACAAATTGGTCAAGGAGGGCAGATTGGATCACCTGGTGAAGAACATCAAGGAAGGGAAAGATAAACAAAGGGGCGGAGGCAAAAAAGACGCACCTAGAGACAAGGCTGACACCATCTATATGGTGCAGTCATGGCAGCGGAAAACTAAGCAAAAAGTCAGTCAAAAATTTTCGCAGGGAAGTACCATCTCCTTCCCCACTTTGACTACGGACAACGTAGTGGTGGAGCCACTTACCATTGAGATAAATGCAGCGGGTCATGACATCCACCGCATGTACATTGATGGAGGAGCATCTGCGGACATACTGTACGAACATTGCTTCCAAAGACTGCGCCCTGAAGTAAAAAGTCAGTTAAACCCGGCCACGACGTCGTTGACTGGCTTCACGGGAGAAAAGATATGGCCTATGGGGCAACTACGATTACCAGTTATAGTTGGCAATAAGGAGCACTCCACGACAGCCTGGATGAATTTTTTGGTGATCAGATCACCATCGCCATACAATGGCATTATCGGAAGACCAGGGATCTCAGCGATACGCGCGGTCCCATCCACGGCCCACGGGATGCTAAAATTCCCCGTCGACGGCGGAATTGTCACCATCTACAACACCGCCGCACCTCCTAAAGAATGCAACACAGTCACAGGTGACGTAACGCAGACTAAAAGGCAGCACGCAACCAAAGTGACAAACTTGAAGGTCGCGATTCATCCCGACTACCCGGAGCAAGAGGTGTCGATCGGGGGGTCGCTGTCTGATACGGGTAGGGCGGCTGTGTGTGCACTCTTGCAACGGAACCTCGATATACTAATAAACTAATAAACAAAACTAATAAACATTAGTGCAATCGATTCAAGACATTCAAGGAAACCTCACATAAATAATAAAACATCACAAATAATTACTAACTTCTCTTTGTAAATCTGTTCTTTCAATGGTTTGACTTATCATACAAGACCCGAGCCATAAATACAAGTATGTAACATGACTTCTATTAACAAGACACATTTTGTGATCCGATCTTCTGCCTTGTAACTCACTAATGACACCTTAAAGTTTTACCAACTGATCACATCGGTCTTTTAGAAGAGAGGTGATAACACCAATACGGCCACTCGAAGATGCAAAAATCAACGTTTCCGGTTTGCTTACGTATGACTCTGGAGGCGCCCTCACAATTGAGCCATTACGAATTCAATTCACTACCTCCCCTATATGGATGGCTCAAATGACATTCAATTTCTTGCAGCTTTGCTCACGTGCAGTGACATCATCGCTCAAAGACTTCTTAGAAACTATGAATAAGTCACCATGGTTCTCCGCTCTGAGGCAAAACTCATCACCAATAGTACAGAGAGTTGACATCCACTTGGACGAAGGGTCATAGGCAATTTTCTCTACAGAGTCGTGCTGGAGAAACAAAAAATGTATCTCTTACTTGGCTGATAAAATACTCAGTTTTGTATATTTGTTCTTTTAATGGTTTGACTTATCATACAAGACCCAATCCATAAATACAAGTATGTAACATGACTTTTATTAACAAGACACATTTTTAAGGTGATCATCTTTTTGGGCTGTAATGTCCATTCTGACACTCGTTTTAAAATATCAAAGAAAAACTAGTTGTGGCACCATAAATAACAAACGCAAAACCAAATTGGAAATGGCACCAATGTTTTAGCTTGTAATGTATGAAACAAATACCTCCTAGTTGAGGAGAGCCACCGAGTTGGACATATCACCGACGTAGATAGAATCACCTTGCGGTTGTACACACATAGAAAGATTGTCCCCACGGCCAATACTACATTGAAAAACAAGGGATCTACCATTGGTAACCCACTCATAAACCTAACGTTTTTACCAAACGACAACAAGTAACTTCCCTTTAAAGGTCACGTAGCCATCGACAGTAGTCTGAGAAACAAGCTCTAATTTACCACATTTAACACCAAAAAGTAGGATACGCCCCTGTTCGTAATTAAAAAACAACACTTTCAAACATGAGTAAGATATAGTAAGCGTGATTAACAGTTCTATTTTGAGTTGTAGTTAAACTCATAAGTTACAGGGTCACATTAAAAAGATGAAAAGAACAAGAAAAACAAAAAGTGTCCCTCGCCGTCAAACACACTACTCAATTCCTGATAAAACCTAAAGTGTAAAATACGACAAGTAGTAATATAGAACTAAAAATAGAGAATCATACCTCGGGTTTTTTTTCCACCTTCTTCACTACATGAGACCTTTTGCCTTTAAAATGCAACCTTTTGTCTGTAACATATGTTGTCCCAACATAATTGTAAGGTGTAACCTAACCTATAATTCCTATGATCTTAATCCTATTGGTCACGAAAACAGGGCATCTAGTTGAAAGTCATTAAGTTTTTCAACTAATCTGTGAGATATACTCCGGTGTTTCCCATTAACACTCATGTGTTTCCCACTAACACATAACACTAAAACTAGACAAGTCATAACATCAGCTTACACCTAAAAGGGTGTAAGGGTCTTTGGGAAGAACACCTCATGCTAATAAATTGCTATCTACTAGCATGGCTTACACTCCTTAACCGCTCCCTCATACTAAGGGTCGCCTATTGGGCATAGGTCATACAACTACTAAAGAATGGTCATCCTATAGTAGTAAATCATGCACACCTTACTATTGTGTTGGGACATCATATGTTATAGACAACAGGTTGTATTTTAAGGGCAAAATGTCTCACATAGTGAAGAAGGTGGAAAAAAACCCGAGGTATGATTCTCTTTTTGTAGTTCTATATTAATGCATGTCGTATCTTACACTTTAGGGGATTTGAGTAGTGTGTTTGATGGTGAGGGACACTTTTTGTTTTTCTTGTTGTTTTCATCTTCTTAATGTGACCCTGTAGCTTATGAGTTTAACTACAACCTAAAATAGAACTCTTAATCACGCTTAGTGTATCTTACTCATGTTTGAAAGTGTTGTTTTTTAATTACGAACATGGGCGTATTATGCCTTTTGGTGTTAAATGTGGTAAACTAGAGCTAGTTTCTTTGACTATTGCCAATGGCTATGTTCTCTGTTTGTAGTCGCTTAAAGGGAAGTTAATTGCTGTCGTTGGTAAAAACGAGAGGCTTTGTGAATGGGTTCCCGATGGTAGATGTGAAGATCGTTTAGCCCATCTAGGATTAGTTTTACATATAACTTATATACGCAGCGGAATAATAAAGAACAATAAGTTATCAAACAAGGTTTTACTATTATTAATCTACTGCCCCAAGATCAAATGATCCTTGGGGCTAAACTAACTAATACATAAACTAACTAACTATTAGACTCTCATTGGAGAGATCTAACTATGATGGATGCACTAAACCAGACGCCTATGACCCTTTATATAGAGGGTTTACAAGAAAACCTAGCTTACATAGGAAGCTAACTTAATTTATCACATTAAGTCCTTGTTGTTTCATCTTTCTTCATTTATGCATATGTAGTTTTGTAATCATCAAATCTGAGATCCCAACAATCTTCCCCTATTTGATATTACAAAACAATCTTCATGAATGAAACAATCTTCAAAGCTTCCCCTTGACTTGAGATCTTCTTGAACATGTCACCACACATAATAAGCTGCAAATCATATCTCTGTAGTCTTCTTCCCCTTTTTGTAATCATCCAATAGGGGTTTTTAATAGATATGGTAAACACTTCCCCTCAAGTGGTGCATGTAGATGGTTAAACATTTAATCAATAAGCTTCCCCTGAAACCAATATGTTTACCATCTCTTGAATCTCGAACTCTGTAGGCTCTATGTAGTGATCACTGATGAAGAAAACTAAGTATAACGAATTTGATGAAGAAGTAGAATTTACCAAACTTGTGTTTTATGTCTTGTTTATCCACGTGACTTTGAACTTATAAATAAATCTGTAAAATATAAGTAGTCGCGATCTCTTGACAAACATCCTCATCTTCTATGAGACACATAACTAAAGTGATAGCAAATGTGAGCTTTGAGCACCATAAGAAAAATCACACACTTTTGCTAGATTTTGACAAGTCTTTGTCACATCGTTGTAAGCACGAACAAGTTACCTCTAAATGTTGTAAGCCATTTGAGATATGATAAGAACAAGCATCCTAAAAACTCAACTACAACATCAAATAAGTAATATTCAATTGTCTTCGTAATCACCTCTTTAATAAATACAAAACGAGCCATAAATAATTAAGAATAAACTGTTGTTAAAAACAGTTTTATCTGAGATCCAAATGCGTTTGTTGTGCCATATTGGACAATGCTAGCAGTAGAAACAATAAACCCAACAGTATTAACCAAACTGCCTTTTAAAGCTAACAGTACTAACCATCCAAGATCTAAGCTATGTGTTATGCGTTATCGCATAAAGCTAGCAGTAGTAACTCTTTTAAAGCTAGCAGTACAAACGAGTAAAATAGCTGTATTTATGTTTACCATTGGCAGTACTAATTTCCTTTGAATCATTGTTGGCAACAAAAACATATATCTTGGCAGTACTTAACAAAAACCTTAACCTGCCATGTTCAACACCTGTTGTACCACATTTTCAAATCTCATAGCAGCATAAATATAATAAGCAACACTAACATATTGGCAACAGAAGTACTTCAAAATCTTTATACAAACCAAACTTCTATAAACATATCTGTTGTTATCACTTTCAAATCCAATAGCACTACTCCATCAAACCTGCTATCATTATTCAAACGAATCCAATAACGAACCATCATATCCAAACCTGCTTATGTTGCTTCTTTTTGATGATCTTTTTGAATCATTCACGACATCAGAACCCTTGTAACCTTCCATCATCGACTTGCTGCTTTATCTTGACTTCCTTCAATCATGTTTGATACCTTAATAGTTGAAACTGTTCACCATGTTCAACCTACAGTAGCAACAATCACGAATAAGCCCATCAAACATGAACCTTCTAGCACCAATAGCTGCTGCTTTTTCTCCAATCCAATAATCAACCGAGCAGCACATAACCACGAAGCCACATCCAAACATAAACCAAAAACAGCAGCATCATCACGACATCATTCTTCAGACCTGACTTTGAATTAGGGTTTTTAGAAACCCTAATTGTTTATCTTGTTCTATCAGATTTTGATCCAACCTGCTGTAAAACCCTTACTTCATAAACAACAAAATCATTCATAGAATTGGGGTTTCTTCTAAAGACGCCTGCTGAGACATAACCTTTTGACCAATCACTTTTTAGGGTTTTGGTTTATTTAAAAGAACAGCCAAGCAATCATGATTAAATAGCAGCTTCATTCAAGCGTACACCTTTTTTGCTTTTTACGAATTAAGGTTTATTGAAAACCCTAGTTTTTCAGAATTCACAATTAGCATAAAATCAATAAAATATACACGAATAAACCTTGTTGATCCTAGATCAAGAGCCACAATGATAAAACCCCAGTTTTTGAGTCATCTTCCCATTCCAATCTTTTCTATCTACCTTAGGAGATTAAGTGACCATCCTAGGTTTTACAGCTTGTTTATCAGATTTAAAAGTTTTATTCGTAGCTTTAGTAAACTCAATCTTTTTAAAACTATGTTTGACTGTTGTTTGAGAATCCTCAGACTAAAATATATCCTCCTCATCATCATTAACCCAATCTTAATTGATAACTCCACTAGGCCTAACAGATTCAACTCTAAGCATTTCTACACTAGTATTGCTAGGTGGGGTGATACTTGTTTCAACTTGAGACACACTAGCACTAGTCTTATTTGCTGTAGGCCTATAAACAGAATCATCCAATCCTGCAAAAGATAGGTCAGCAAGTGGAGGCATGTAGTTCCCAGTAAGAGGAGGGGGAACTGCATGATATTCATTATCCTTTTTGAACCTATCATTTGTTTGATTGTCATCACCATCACTTGAACGACTATCAAAGACACTATTAAACAATTCACTACCACTTGAATCATTTTCATTCAATTGATCTCCATATCCTAGACCAGTTTTATCTTTAGAACTTATTTGACTATTAATCAGTTTATTTAAGTTTTTAGAAGATGTTTCAAACTGTTCTAGTTTAGCTTTTAAATCTTCTTTTTCTTTTAAAGTTTGTTCTAACTGATTTGTAAGTCTAGTGACAGCATTACCTTTATCTTTTACTTCAAACTCTAATACTGCAATCTTTTCCTCATAGACACCTTCATTTTTCTGATGAACAACTAACTGTGCCTCTACAGATTCTAGGCCTAACTGATAAGCTACAATTTCTAGATTAGCCTTACTAAGAGTTTGTCTCTGTTCATCAAACTATTTTTGAAGTTTTTCATATTTTTTAACACAGTTTTTAGAACAAGATTGTACCTCTGTGTCAGATCCTGAGGAGTTTGAAGTGTAGGCCATGAGAGCAAACTCAGTTGGTTCATCTTGAGCTATATAACTCCAATCATATCCCAATCCATCTTGCACAATCAAAGCATTGTCCTGAACAACCAATGCATCAGAGGTCTCTACTGGTACAGTCCTTCTGGTGTTGTCCCTGCTCCTATACCCTGCATCTCCATTCCTGTTCCCTTGATTTCTTGGTGTTCTACATTCCCTGGCAAAATGGCCTCTTCTATGACAGTTAAAGCATTCAACCTTAGTTTTATCAAAACCTACAGGTTCTTTGCCATTGAAGATTAACTTTCTTCCAGTCTTCTTATAAAATCGCTTAACCCTCATAGAAAGCATAGCCACCTGCCATTTAATGTCCATTTCTTCCAAATTATCCTGATCAATCTGCTCTAGGTCTTCATCATCAAGTTGTGGACCACTTGACTGATCAGCAAAGAATGAGAACATTAGATCATTAGTATATGATGATGAAGAGGCTTGTCCTTGAGAGCTATGGCCTGCTGCAGTAGAAACACCATTGGCAGTATTAACTTCATTAATACTGTTAGTGTCTTCTGTAGAGAGAAAGGCCACATTCTGTGAGTTTGAAGATGATCCAGAGGAACCTTTGATGTCATCTTCAAACACTTTCAGGTTATTGTATAGATAATTAATATCTAATTCATCTATACCCTCTTTGTTTCTCATAATCAAAGCTATGTTGTTCCATGATGAAGGTAGAGCTCTTAGAAAATTTTAATTTGCATCTTCATTTGAAACAGCTATACCATGAATTTCAAGTTGGCTGATAAGTTTTTAAAACCTATCATATGCTTTGTCTAGGCCTTCTGAGTCAGATACAAAAAAGTTTTCAAATTGTTGCTTTAAGACATTCTTCTGCATCTTTTTAGATTCAACATTGCCACCAAACCTACTCTTGATAGCAGCCCACAAAGACTTTGCATCCTTGATTGTATGGAACCTCAGTTGATACTCATCAGGAATAGCCAAAAGCATAATGCTTTTAGCTTTTCTTTCTTTTTGCCTTTGTAATAGTGCTTGAGCAGTCTTTGGAGGTACTTCAGTTTCAACACCATTCTCATCTTTTGTTGTTTGTACAGGTTCATCACCATTCATGATTACTTGCCACAAGCCATAATCTGTGTTTGTGAGGTATTGCTCGATCCTCATGCTCCAAAGAGTGTATTCACCTTTCTTGAGGATAGGTAGCTTTACAGTAGATATCATTTGTATGTTAGGTAGAGTTCTAGATCTGGATGAGTTGTTCTTATTCAGAGTTTATCTACAAGCTCTGATACCACTTGTGAAGATCATTTAGCCCATCTAGGATTAGTTTTACAGATAACTTATATACGCAGCGGAATAATAAAGAACAATAAGTTATCAAACAAGGTTTTACTATTATTAATCTACTGCCCCAAGATCAAATGATCCTTGGGGCTAAACTAACTAATACATAAACTAACTAACTATTAGACTCTCATTGGAGAGATCTAACTATGATGGGATGCACTAAACCAGACGCCTATGACCCTTTATATAGAGGGTTTATAAGAAAAATTAGCTTACATAGGAAGCTAACTTAATTTATCACATTAAGTCCTTGTTGTTTCATCTTTCTTCATTTATGCATATGTAGTTTTGTAATCATCAAATCTGAGATCCCAACAGTAGATCTCTTGTTTCTCAATTTAGTATTAGTGCAGGGATAATCTTTCCCTATGTGTGCAACCATAAGTAGATTCTATCTACGTTGGTGATATGTCCACCTCAGTGGCTCTCCTACTGTGAGGTATCTGTTCCATACATTACAAGCTAATACATTGGTGTCATTTCCAATTTGGTTTTGTGTTTCTGTTCTTTCTGGTGTCACAATTAGTTTTTCTTTGATATTTTAAAACGAGTGTCAGAATGGACATTACAGCCCAAAAAGCTCATCACCTTAAAAATGTGTCTTGTTAATAAAAGTCATGTTAAATTGCATTTATGGCTTGGGTCTTGTATGATAAGTCAAACCACTGAAAAAAACAAATATACAAAACTAAGTAATTTATCAACCAAGTAAGAGTTGGTAATTATTTTTTATTTCCTCCTACACGACTCTATAGAGAAAGTTGCCCATGACCCTTCGTCCAAGTGGAACTCTGTACTATTGGTGATGAGTTTTGCCTGAGAGTGGAGAACCATGGTGACTTATTCATAGTTTCTAAGAAGTCTTTGAGAGATGATGTCACTGCAGGTGAGCAAAGCTCGAGGAAATTGAATGTTATTGGAGCAATCCATATAGGGGGAGGTAGTGAATTGCATTCGTAATGGCTCACTTGTGAGGGAGCCTCGAGAGTCATACATAAGCAAACCGGAAACGTTGATTTTTGCAACTTCAAGTGGCCATATTGGTGTTATCGTCTCTATTCCAAAAGACCGATTTGATCCGTTGGTAAAATTTCAAGGTGTCATTAGTGAGTTACAAGGCACGATATCGGCTCACAACACATGAAGGTCGAGTTCGTCTAGACTTTTCTTGATTTTGATGCGAGCTCAATGAAGGAAATAGCAGGCCTGATGCATATGTCTGTTGCGGATATAAAAGAGCAAGTCACTGAATTGCAAAGAGGGTTACACTAGTGTTACGGACAGGTAAGTTAATTTGATGCTAACTAGTGATAATTTTCGATAAACACGTTTCTTGCTTATTGATTGCATGCAAATTACGAGTAAATTGATACGGTGAAATGTCGGGTAATACTTGATGAGTTCCTCTTCAGATTCCCACGTATACTCAAATTCTTTTTTACGATGCTATCTGACTTTAAGGAGAATGATCTATTTATTTCTAAGTTTCTTGATCTTTTTATCAAGAATCTATTTATTTATCAAGTTCCTTGATTGCTTTTCTTATGTTGAGGTGGGAGTGGATCTCTACCTATATAATTTGTAACGAAGCAGCTTGGATTTTTGTAGTAGTTAGTAGGACATGTGAAGCTCGTAATTTCAGGGTTTGACTTATGTTGCAATTGTCGTTCTTTAATTGAAGCTATTTTGGTTTGTAACTTGAATGTTGATCTCTATGAAGTTAGTTGTACATGTACTAGATAGTTATTGTGTATAGTAAATGAATGAAATTCTGGAAAATCTGCACTTTTGAATGATTTAATTCTGGGAAAATCAAATGGAAAAGCTGCACTTTTTGTATGATTAAATTCTGGGAAATTCAAACTTTTGTACTATATTTAAGAGTAATTATATTATGTTAATTATATCGGTCAAAAACCGATCTAACTAATCCAACAGAACCCACCAAACGGATCACCTAGATAGCATCAGATAGAATGCTTTTTTGCTTATAGTCGTTCTTCCTGTAACATTAAAAAGATCGGTTATCAACCGATCTATATGTGTATCCTGTTAAATAGATCACCCTTTGTTAGAGCGGTGGGAAACCAATCTTTATGAGGCTTTTTCACCGTTCTTTTTAGCATTTTCTGTAGTAGTGATCGCTTCTTCAACACAACTTAACTTCTCATCGATCACGATCAATTCTGACAGAACATAAGCTGCTTCATCAACCAAACACTTTCTTAGATGAGATATATGGAAAGTGTTATGAATGATGTTTATTTACTCTAGATTCTCAAGTCTTTAAGCTACTTTCCTAACTCTGGATAGTATCTTGAATGAACATCGCTCCTTTCCAGGGGGTACCTTTAACATTACCTTATCCTCGACTTGAAACTCTATCAGACGCCTTCTTTTATTGGCATATGGCTTTTGTCGATCTTGAGCAATCTTTAGTTTTTCTCGAATCTAGTCAATCTTTTCGGTTGTTCTTTGTACAACATGTGAACTGCCAAACTCACTTTGTCCGATTCCACCCCAATAAATAGGAGTACGGTATTTTTTTTCCATATAGCTTTTCATACGACGGCATCTTTATGGTGGAGTGATAAATATTGTTATAAGAAAATTCTGGTAACGACAAATAGTTATCCAAGCTACCGCCAAAATCAATGGCACAAACTCTAAGCATATCTTCTAGTATGTGAATACTTCTCTCATGCCCATCAGTTTGAGTATGATGAGATGCACTTAAAGTTCACACGAGTACCAAGATCCTCCTAGAATTTCTGCAAAAATCTGATACTATAGAAGCCATAACTCCATGTCTAGCTAAAAGTTCACACATATACAATTTGGCAAGGACTTCTGACAAATAGACCTCTTTGATAGGTAAGAATATTTCAATTTTGTTAGACGATCAACAATGACCCATATTACACCATGTTGACGAGGAGTCTTTAGTAGCTTTATACTTAAATCCATAGTAATATTTTTTTCTATCAAATGAATGTTTAGTAACCCGAGTGAAGAAAAAGAAAGTTTGGTACATAAGACACACTTGTTTTGAAAAGTTTAGTAACATGTTTCCATATATTAGAATGCACCAAAAGTTGAAGACACGTTTCAAATCTGTATTAAAATAACGTGCTAAACATTCTCAAAATGTTGAAGACACATTGATAGAGTTCGTAACAGGTCAATTGGGATGATTGACTAAATCTTATTATCTTTCCAACATAAATTAATTACAACGGTATGGGGTCGTTGTTATTATTAGGGGTGTTCACTATTCGGGTAATCATACAGGAATCGAAAGCCAAAACCGATCCAAATCGGACCGAATTAGATATGATTTTGGCAAAATGTCAACCGATGTGAACCGAAAAGCGAATTGAATATAAAAATATATATTTCGTATATTTATATACATAAAATGACCCTTAAATATTTTTCTAGTATGAATAAAACACGTTAAGCTTAATATATTAATTTTTTGCTTAAAATCTATATAACTAAGCTTTAAAAAGTATAAATTATGTGATTCAGGTTATTTGGGTTAATCCGAAAACCGAACTTAATTTAAATACGGTTTTTGGGTCGGTTAAATCCAATTTAAATTCGGTTCGCTTTTCGGTTTTACAAAATAAAAATTTTAATCGAACTAACAGAACCGAATAAAACGAACAAACCGACAATAGAATCAACGAACACCCCTGGCTATTATGACTTATGAGCCCACCGCCGTAGGGGTGTTGATCGGTTCGGTTATCGGGTTGTTCGGTTAAAATTTTTTTGGGTCAAATCGATAATCGAATCGAACCGAAGTAGAATTTAACCGAACCGAACCGAAAAACGAATTTGAATTTGGTTCGATTTTTGGGTTGACCCGAATTACACCATTTATTAAAAAAACATTGCATAGATATTTAGCAAATAAAAATTACTTCAAGCATAAAAAATATTTTTTTATATTAGGATAAAATTTTAATGGTCTTTATATATATACAATTATATAAAAAATATATTTATATAAATTCGGTTTTTTGTTTGGTTTTCGATTCAGTTCGGTTTTGGTTTTCGGTTTATTCGGTTTTTTTGTTTTTTCTGCTCACCCCTACACCGCCGGTTCTTTTAGTAGGCTTCCAGATGCACCATTCTTTGAGCAAGTAAATTACGAATGAAACGGAGCCGAATTTCGGCATGGCTCAACTCAACTAGACGATATTATGCTTGGTTTGATAGCTTGACGAGCATTAACGAGGGAAGCTCAAGTTTGGCTCAATAAATTTTGAATTTGGCTTGAGCTCGACTCAAAAAACTCGATTTACTAATAATGTTTTTTAAACCTAAAGTTAAAATATAATGTATGATGTGAATTGAGATGTTCAAAAAGCTTGATATTACACTTAATGCGGACATCCTCAGTTTAATTAAGAGATGATTTAATTAAAAAATTTAATTAAGTCATGCTTAATTAAGAGATGACTTAATCCAGATATCATCAGTTTTATTACTTAATATTTTCAATCATCTTATATTAAGTCATAAGCAAACAATTTCATATGACTTAATGAATTCAATTTGTTTTTTTCATATTAAGTCAATTAAGTCGAATTCAAACACTACCTTAGGTAGTGTTTGATAATGACTTAAATGTTTTAATTCATAAATATGTAAATTTATTAAGTCATTGACCGAATGTTTATTTGGTGCTTAAAATAAATGGACGACCTTTTGGAAAAAGCCATGGGAGTGGGGGTCTCCCAATTAAGTCATCATTTTTATACTGCTTTTACATATTTACCCCCACTAATTTTATCCAATTAATTTTTTATTCAACACTTATTTCATATAAAAGGATATAATTGTATTTTCTCTAATTCGGACACTTTATTAAGCACACAAAACAAACAATCATTTATTCATTTATAGATAGACAACATATATCAAGACAATAACTTTAATTTACAAGACTTAATATAAAAACTAAACAAAGAGGCACTTAGTGTATTTGCGTACAAGCCTTTAAATTAGAAAGCACATACATCAAAAAAAAAAACATATACCCATAGGCTTGAAATCGACTCGGTAACGATTTAAAGCTTGTTTTATGGCCTAGGGCTGGATAAAACTCGACTTGAGCAAGCTCGAATTACTTGACAAAAGTTAGACTCAGTCTCACCCTAAACTCAAATATAGTTAGACACTACATAGACAAAGTGTTAAAGTTAAAACTCGAAAGTGGGCAAGATCAACTTCTTATTGGAATCACATGCTCCTCCAAAGTTAAAGTTTTTTATGTGGTCAATCAAAATGCTAACGTCTTTCAGCTGAGACGAAGATGGATGCAACTGCTGTGGTGTTATAAAGTCCTTATAGCATTTGTTCTTTCACTGCCAATGGTTATAATTAGTTTGGTACACTGTAATTATACATTGGATTTGAAGTTTGCGGTTGATACCATATAAGTTACGTTTTATGTTCCATCACATGTCCCAAATCCATACAAAGCTTTTAAAAAAGTAGCATGTTATTTCCACATTCGGAGAGTAATGAACAAGTTATCATTTGAAAGATAGAGTAGTTCTAATTGTGCCAGTACAACATTTACCATTTTCCCCAGCGACAAATCCGGGGAATCCCGGGCGACTTGTCGCTGGGGATAGGTTTCCCGGGTGACATGTCGCCCGAGATAAGTCGAACGGAAAAGCTCGATGGGGATACGTTCCCGGGCGACTTACCCAAGCGACAACGCCGGGCCCACATAGTTTCAGTCAAACAATTAAGTGTCACGGTGAAGGGTTTTTCCGGGCGACATGTCGCCCGGGATTGTTGTTTTATAAAATGAATAATTAGTATTGATGTTTGATTAATTAATTAATTAGGGAGAATCCCGGGCGACATGTTGCCCGGGAAAATGTTTTAAATAATTTAACTTGTCAACGATAGATAGAATTTTGTCGTTTAGTGACTCTTTTCCCGGGAAAATGCTGCAATATTTTTTGATTAATTTCCCGGGCGAAATGTCCCCCGGGAAGGCTCTACTATAAATTTTTGGTTTCACCTTTCCCGGGCGACATGTCGCCCGGGAAAGGTCTGCAATTTTTTTTTGGAATAGCCTACACAGCAGGCTATATCCAGATTTTTTTTGGAATTTTTGGAAAAAAATCTACCAATACTCAAACCTGTATAAACCAATATAGAATCTACCCAAATACATTACAACTTGTACCAAAACACAATACGATCAACGCATTTGATATAATAAAGCTAAATGGGTCCAAAATCCGAATAAACACAATATAGTCTACAAAACGGGTGACGAAGTCACAAAACTTGCATTATCCGCAAGATACAAGTCAATATTCACCTAGATAACATATTCTAAACGTACGGGGAAACAAATGTTCACACAAGGGTCGCCAATATATACTTCAAGACACAAAATGGCATATACTTACCCAACTTGCTCACTAACTATCGACTCTTTCCTTACCTATTCTCTCGCCGCCGTCCTCATCATCTCCCGGCTCATCATCCCCGCACCCGCCACTCCCGCTGCCACCACCGTACTCAGGCTGTGACTCAAGATGCGTAAGCATTTGGGAAAACTTGTCGTCACTCCTAAATAACTTCATGGACATGTTCATCTTTTTCGTTAGCAGCTTCTCTCTCTTTTTTAGCGTAGCGACATCGGAGGAGTGCGTACATGGAGGCGAGGGAGGAATGACTGTACCCTGTTCTAGCAAAATCCTATCAACACCGAGAATGTGCCCCCGCTGCTTGCCCCCGCGAATAATGGCCATGATCTCATCCTCAGTGTAGGGCACACCCGATGGGGTGTTGGAGCCTAGACTGTAACGCCCCGACCCGAAAAGGGTAGAAGTATTACAAATACGGTGTGACATCAAAAGCATACATAATCATAACACAAGCATAAACA
>BQNB010053152.1:0-40154 GCA_026074375.1 Tanacetum coccineum
AAGGTCATGCTTAAATACGGAGTTACTCACCGTCTCTCCACCGCGTATCACCCACAAACAAGTAGGCAAGTTGAGGTATCCGATCGTGGCTTGAAACGAATTCTTAAAAGGACCGTGGGCGAGAACCGTACCTCTTGGTCGGATAAACTAGATGATGCACTCTGGGCCTTCCATACAGCTTACAAAACACCCATCGAGTGTACCCCTTACAAGCTCGTGTACGGAAAGGCATGTCATCTACTGATCGAGCTCGAGCACAAAGCCTATTGAGCCTTGAAGCATGCAAACTTTGACCTTTTGACCGCGGGTGATCACCTTAAAGTTCAACTCAATGAACTAAATGAACTTCGTAATCAAGATTATGAGAACTCTTTGATCTATAAAGAGAAAACAAAAAGGATCCATGACTCCAAGATCAAAAACCGTGTTTTCAACGTCGGTGATCAAGTCCTCCTCTTTAACTCTAGATTGAAGATGTTCTAGGGCAAGTTAAAATACCGTTGGTCCGGACCATTCACCATTGCCTATGTCTTTCCATATGGCACCGTTGAGTTATCTCAAAACTCCAGGCCAAACTTCAAGGTGAACGGTCATAGAATAAAGCACTACTTTGGAGGGGACATACCACCTGTGGTTGTCCCAGATCTCCAAACATTCCCTAAGGACAAATGAATTCGGGGATTCGGTCAAGCTTAGTGACCCTAAACAAGTGCTTTGTGGGAGGCAACCCATGCTTATCATAGCAGTAATATTATGTTGAAACAAATAAGTGTTTTTTTGTTGTAAGGAAGTGTGCCTCTTTCCATTCTCGTTTGATTGTGTTTTTTGTGATTGTCCAGGATTGTCTCGGATTTTTGAAGCCTCTCGTGCTCGCGGTTTTGTCCTTCGATCACTCGAGCTTCAAATCCTCAGCTTCATTTGGGAAATCCAATATCCTAATCTAATCGACTAACGTTTATCTTTAAGCATACTTAATAAACGGCTTAGGATTTATGTAGAGACCCTTCTTAAAACATTGAGGACAATGTTTAAATCTAGTATGGGGGGATCTATCGATTTGATTGTGCCTGCAGCCGTTGTTTTCACGTAATCCTGTTTTTACCACCAAAATTTCAAAAAAATGAAAAAATTTAAAAATTTTCAAAAATAAAATAAGTGTTTTGTCACAATTTTGACTTTCCTGCTGGGTAGAATAAGAATAAATTTTGACCCGATCGAGCGTGTTGAGCTCTAGCTTGTTCCTTAACGTTTAGACTAAGCGTTCGCGGATTTTCGCGAAGAACGAGAAATGATAGAGTTAAGTATGAGTTGGATGCTAAACAAGGATTATTTGGAAATCTTAAGAGCTCATGTGTGTAATTTGTGGCTTTTTCTCCCATAAGCTCCTAACCGGACTAATAATACATGCTATTTTTGGAGATTAAACTTAAATCAACAATTTTTATGTAGTTAATAGCAAAAAATTTAGTCTTAGTTCAAACTTATACTTAAATTTTCCAAAAAGAAGTCTTCCCTAAGTGTGAAATTAAAAAAATGAAAAATATGATGAAAAATGGAAAAAAGAATGTTAAGTAATAAATATAAAATGTGGGCTGATACAAGTTTGCTGCATCTTCCCGGCTCACAACCGATGTTACAGCCTTCTAAAAGGTCGAGGGTTACAATTGCATCAATGTTATGTTTAAATACTAAGTGTGAATTAATAAATGTAAGATCTTTTTTTGTTAAATTTAAATATGCTTTTAAACTTTGACTATTTCATTTTAAGTTTCTAAATAAGCTATGTATATACGGGAAACCTAAGAGTTTTTGAAACCAAAGGTCCGTGAGTCTCGATACTAGTCTCTGTGGGGTGTCAAAAGCCTGGTCACTTAGCCGCAAGGTTAGGATGTGCCGAGAAGAAAGTCGCTACATGGGATGATCTCGACTTCAAACTCATTATTCTCGGGTGGAACGTGAAGCATAAAATTTTGCAAAACGTTGATCCATGCGATGTGGGAGTCTTCTAAATAAAGCACATAGTAATAATATCGAGCTGATAAAAGTTTAGCTGCATCTTTGCCGGCTCACAACCGATGTTGCAGCCTTCTAAAAGGTCGGGAAATTACCGAGGCTCGAATATGTTTGACAGCATCTGGCCGCTCACAACGATGTTGCAGCCTTCTAAAGGACCAAGGTTTAATAATGTTGCCAATATAATAATAATAATTAATAAGCCAAAATTTGACTCCGGGGTTATCTAAATAAGCCTCCGTCTCTGGACTCGTAGTTGAGTTGTTTCGGATGAAATAAAAAGGATAACCCCTAAATCATGTGAAATTAGAACCTTAATGTGAACCTTATTCTCACTACATTGTCTTTTTAGGAAAGGATTTCAAGTTATTAATGGTCTAAACAGGGTTTACTTTATTTATAAGGACATAATTTATTTGTCAACACACTAATAATAATAATATACTTAGGGGGTGAAATTAGGAAATAAGGGAGGAAAAGTAAGTTCACATAAGCTTTATGAGTAGTGTTAGACTCATAACTTGTATTTTACAATGAACTTGTTTTTAAGCTTGGCTTGGGAGAGGTGAAGTCGTGGACGATGAATTTATCCATTGTTGGACATTTTTGTGCTTTTAAGCTTGGTTTGGGACGAGTAAAAAGTCAGGAACGATGAATTTATCCTTTTTGGGGCATTTTCGGATCGAAATGCATCTTATTCTATGATCCCTAACGGTTATGAAAATAACGAAAGTCAAATATGTTAGTTAGTTGCTTATAAAAAAAATGAGAAAATAGGAAAAATACAAAAATATGTAGGAATTAGTGTATATCTTTAAGAATGGTAAAAACGGGACTTTTTAAAGCTATTGATTCTTTAATTCCCTTCGATGAACACTTAGCTACTTTTCGAGGTAATTAGTCGAGGGGGATTGAGATTCTTAGTTTTTTAAGTGTTTACTTATAGCATTGCGTGAGGACACGGAAATATCTTAGTAAGGGGGATTTTGGTATGTGTTTAATTACACATACCTTTGACCACTAAAAACGGACTTAAATGACCAAAAATGTACCAAAAAAACATTGTATTTGTATATTTTGCATTTGTATTATGCAGGTAACGAATATCCAAGAAAAGAACAAAAATCGAAGCCAAAACGACAAAACCGAGCACGAGAACGGAAAGACCAAGAGAAGTAAAAAAGACACAGTCAAAGTCAACCCCGAGAAGTGGCATTGGAAAAAGCATCGAAAACCAAACCCGAAAACCTAAATTGTCAAAAGTGGGCCCACCCGTACCCACCTAGTGGGCCCGGGTCAGCCCACTTATATGTTACAAACCTCAAACCTTATAAAAAACCGAAGCCCTTTTTATTTATAACCGGCCCAACAAACAAGCCCAAACCCAACCCCCTTTATAACAAGCCTGTTAACACAACCCCCCTTAACCTTTACACCGTTAGTCCTTTAAGGACTAACGGTGCAAACATCAATATAACAAAAAGGACCAAAGATGCACTACTCAAGGACTATGATTGAAATAGTTATATACACTCTCAAGGACCATTCTTGCCCTTTTCCCTATCGTTTAAAGAAGGCGCGAAGCACTGTTTATCTCCCGCACACAAGGTGTGTGTCCTTTCCCTACACCAGACAAAACACTATTCCCTTTTCTTCTCCTCTATGTCGACCAACACCTATACATACCTTATCCCTCCACATGACACCTTGGCAATCCCTTGCAAGCTCATTCGGCAAAGAATAAAGACAAAAATGAAGGGCTAAGATCAAGTGACTTGGGCACTACTCAATTTCGATGGCCAAGATTGCTCTTTGAAGGCTCTCACACAACAAACACACCCGCAGGAGCTCTCACAAAGAAAACACACACCTAGAATCTTCTTTTGCTTAGTATAAATAGGTCTCATTGTAAGCCCTTGTGGTAGTGAGTTTTTACTTAAGTTTTTCATCTGGTGTAATTTTCTGCTTATTTTTAGGTCATTTAAATTATTGTCTTTCAATTTCCAAGCCTTGTAAACTTTTTAATCATTAATGAGAATTTGAGTTTGTAAGTTATCTTTGAATTTCTATTGTTAAAAGCATTTCACAAGCTGTTTTAAGCTCTTATAAGCATATTATTAATCTGTTTTCATTTAAATATAAAGTATTTAAGAAAATTTTACAAAAAACACAAAAAATATCATCCTTAAATACCATAGCTTAATGGATGATAAGCCAAATTTGAATGGGCTTATGGACACTACTAGCTTATCTAGATAAGCTCTGTTGAGCATTGTTTGCCCTGTTTAAGCAAGGGTTTTGTAAGTTTTTCATCTTTCCATTTTTAGCTTATTTACTATTCAACTGCTTATTTGTGCTTATTGCCTACTTATATTTGCTTATTTATGTTTGCTTATGATGTTTAGTGCTTATTATGCTTGATTTGTAGTTTAGAGATCATTGGTTTGAAGTTTTGCTTAAATTCTGTCTTAAGTAGCTTATAAACTTGCATAATCTGTTTTAGCTTATCTGAGTACTTATTAGTTGTTTAAATTTGCTTAATATTGTTAGTATAGCTTATTTAATATCTGGTCTTTACAATTTGTGGATTAAATCAGTTTAAAAATATCAAAACAGGATTTAAATGGGTGTTTGGTTTAACTGTTTTTGAAGGTCAAAATGGGTCAAAATGAGTTTTTACTCTTGGGTCAGTTTAGTTTAGCTTAGATTAGTCCTAAGATTTAGTTTGTTTAAGTGTTAAAAGAGGTTAGAAACCATAAGCTTTATAGCCTGCATTGTTGTTTTGTATTTTGCCAAATTCTGTCAAAATTTGCTGCGTATTGAAAATTTTGAGAAAATGCTTTTTTAATTGCTTGTTGTGGCTTATGCGTTATTTCAAAATGCTTTTTGATTGTTGATTCTTGTTCTCTGAGGTCCAAATTTAATATGTTTATAGGTTATATAGTCATAAGGATCTGTTTAAGTGCTTATTTTTAAGCTCAAAAGTGGTGTTTTGTGAAGATTGCAAAAATATTTCTAAGTGTCAAATCTGTGTGAAATGGCTTTTTCATTAAGCTTTTTAAGTTCTTATTTGAATTTCAAACTGCTTTTTCTTTGTTGCTTATTGTAGCTTTTTGGCCAAGGTTTTTAGTGGTATAAGCCACTAAGCCATAAGGATCTGTTTGCTAGCTTATTTTTAAGCTAAAAAAGTCCCTTTTGGCTGTTTCACAGTTTGGCCAAAAAGCTTATTTTACTTATTTAGGCTTATTTGCTTATTGCTTTTGCTTAATTTAGGTTAAGTATAGCTTATTAGATTAGTTTAAGCCCACTTTAGCTGATTTCCTTCAGTTTAGAGCTTATTTGAGCTTATTTGCATTTTAACTTAAAAATCTTAAGTTTCATAGCTTTTGAAGTATTATGTCATTTTAGCTTATTTTAGTTGCTTAATTTTGTTCAAAAATACTTTTTAAGTATAGCTTATTATATATGTTAGCTTATTCTTCTTTTTCATTTGCTTATTAGTGCTTAAATAGCTAAACAGTTAGAAAAAAAAAACTTAGTGTAGTTTAGCTTATTCTGTCACCTTTATCAGCTTATTTTAGTGCTTATTTTTTGTTTATAAAAAAGTAGTTTTGTAAAAGTTGCTTATTTTTAAGTCTTCTAAAAAGTTGTAAAAAAATGGAAAACAAAAACGTTTGGGATTAGGGGAAGCCCCAGGTGAGCAAGGCTCGAACCCGGGACCTCTACCCTACTCACTAAACGTTTTAACACCAACACTCACTACCACTAGCGCCCTTGGAACTTTTCCGTTAGACTTTGCAACAACAATGAACTTATACACGTTTTTACCCCTTTTTCTTATAAGCATTTCGAAGCTTATTTTGAGGGACCAACTTATTTTTCCTAGGATCTTTACCACTTTTAAGACTTTCCTGCAATTTTTCATATTTTTCCAACTTTATTTGTTATTTTTATTCATTTTTTGAAGATTAAAATTTTAGAAAATCATTTAAAAATAGTTTAATTAATCAGGAAAATACAAAAAAATAGTTTTTAGATTTAGAATAAATAGTTTTAGGTTTACAAAGTTTAAAATCTTTTTCATCATTTTTAGATTTTAAATTTCATTTTTAGCTTTTTAATTTAAATTTAGAAATTAGTTTTTAATTATAAAAAGTAGTGAAAAATATTTTTCTGAGTTTTTATCATATTTTAGACTTTTCTAAAGTAGAAAATCATTTTTTGGAATTTTTAGGAATTAATTTGTCATTTTCTAGAATTTTAATTGATTAAATAGGTTTTTAATTCATAAAAAATTATAAAAAAGTCAAAAAAATATAAATCTTTTTTAGAAAATTTTCTTTTGTCATTTTAGAGGTTTAGAAACCAAATTTGCATTTTTAGGGTTAAGATTTGCCTTAGCTAGTTTTTAGGTCGCGTTTTTAGGATCCCCATTTTGCGTTTTTAAGTTTAAAATAGTTTTCCCTTAATTGTTTTTAAGTGTTTGCATTAACTTTCCCATAGTTTTAGATAACCAATCTAAATTTTGTTACATTCAAGCATTGATTATCAAAACGACGCTCGACTTTCAATTGCATTCCTCGTTGGGGATAATGACCCGAGAATTATACTTCCGGTTTACTACAATTGAGATTTTTGACTATCCTTATTATAAGTATTATATATTTATTTATATCTATACTATTATATAAAGCATTTACAATGTAGGTCCCATCAAAATGGAGATTTGAGATCAAAGAGGCGCTGTAACTTTGTTTTTGAATGTGGTGAAAAGTGTGTGTGAAAGGGTATCCGGCGTATTAGCTGGATTTTTATACCCACGCTGGATACGCTGTATTGGAAAGTGTCCAATATTACTCTGACTTAAACAGCTTCGCTTCCTTCCCCAGATGCATGAGATGAAGGAAAGCGAGGGCGAAAGGAAGGCTTTGACTAACTCCTTCTAGGGTGGTAATTTCATGCCTTCGTATTATGCCTATGAGACTCACAATAGGCGTAGCCACCTTAGTAAGCTTTCAGAAATTAGGGACATAATTATTGCCGCATCAAGGAAAGATGAAATCTTTTCTGTTTATACTTCTTTATTCCAAAAATTTTTTGAATCCGGACGTCGGGATGATCGGGGCTCGAACCAGCAGCTTCAGCCTTGACGGGCGGTGATTCTGGACCGATTTGAACCTACAATCCCAGGAAAATGAGGTGTTACGGCCTCCACTTTTTTTCTCTTCATTCGAACTATCTGAATTTTCGCAGTGTTGTTAACAGAAAAACACGAATGATATACTATATTATATTTGAATAATTAATATATCTATTTTTTTAATTGCTAGTAGCGTAGACTCATAGTGGCGTAATTCATGACTTGAATCAAATGGTTTGATTGTAAAGAGTCACGCTCTATCACTTTAAAGGCCCTAAGATAAGAAAGTTCGAAAGGTGTTCAGTCTGGTGTGCGGAGCGGAGCACGGCATGTTCGCCCGCTGGGTCCGAGTGTTCGCCCTCTTCTGGTGTCTTCGCCTTTAGATATCAAAAAGTGGCGCCCTTAGGTCGCCAAAACTACGGAGAGAGTTTTCGCCCTTTTGAAGAGCCAAGTGCGTAGGGGCGAAGGGCCAGGCCCCGATGTCTGTATGGACTTTGATGACTCAAGGTTCATATTAGGGAAAGTACTCTCTCTCAGCAGCAAGATTCACCACAAGATCCGATGCAACAATTTCATTGGCCTTATCCAGCAGTATACGGGGTGCTTTCTCCAGGGAATTTTCAAGGGGTTGATGATTCTCTTTTCATCTCTGTTGAAAGACCTTTCCGTGTCAATTAGTCGGTAGGCTTCCAACCTCCTGTCTTAATAAGGCTTACACTTGTGTCCTGGTCTTGAGCTTTTTCAGTGAACTTCTTATTATTGTTTAACTTAGTCAAAGTGAATTAAGAATGGTTGATCCGGCGTATAGATGTTGCCAACATACGCCGTATTCATTTGTGGGGGCCAATTTTCCAAAGATATTAACAGAGTAAAGAAAAACGTACCTTGGCCTACGCAATATTCTTGTAGTGCACATCCTTTATAATATCCGCTTAGGGATTCGAAGGGGTGACTCGCAAATGGCACATATAAATTTTTGACAAGATTTAATGGCATCCAGTTGTTAAAATAATTCCCACTCACGATATTAGCATTCAATGTAAGGATAAAAATTTTCTCGTTAAAAACTTTATCGGTTTCATCGTGATTTGTTATTGTAAGTTCATTTGACCCGTTAGTATAAATGTTTATTACGTTATTTCTAAAAGACTGTGTTATATCGATATTGCCATCATTGTCCTTGATCGTTTTTAGATCATTGGGAAAAATTACGTTTAGAAGAAATGGATCATCAAGGCATAAAACGTTTTGTTCCTTTTCATCATATTCGGACAATGACGTCTCAAATTTATCGATATGTTGAGAACTTACAGAAGGTTCAACTAGTGGGTCTGATTTAGACTTTAGATCATTATAAGCGATGGCTGGGAATTCATTCTCAAAATATTTAAAGAAGTCTAAATCATCAATATACCTAATCGTAGGTTCAGGTGACGGAGATGATGGTGTATTGACTTTATCATTCTCATTTTCCGAATCCATTTCTAAATTATCGACAGAAATTATTTTACAAGAAAATGAATTTTCGTCAAAAATTACCATGTAATCTTCATCGTCGGATTCGTCAAATGATATTTTGAAGTCAATTTTGTTATTGTCAAGGGGACTTACCGTAAGTTTACATGAGAGTGATGTATCGGATGTATCGTCAAAGACTATAGCTGGGTAGTCGGTTTCAAGATTCGTGAAGCTATCATCCTCATTTTCACAATATTCCATCTTGCCGTATGTGGCAGTTTGCTAATTAAACGTTCAACCTTGTCTTCGAGCCTTTTCTTCTTCGAGTCTGATGTATTCTTCCATAGTGATGTTTGGATCATTCATGTTAAACCTATGTTGTAAATCAGATTCAAAGAAACAAACTACAAGGCGGAGTACTTTATGAAAACAAATAGAGTTGGAATTTAAACACACAATTAAATCACACAGTTAAATTAATTATAAAAAGAATTAAATTAAACTATTTAGATTATTTTAAACTAATGGTTAGAAATACTAATAAAATTAAAGGTTAAGCTTTTTCACTCCCCGACAACGGCGCCAAAAACTTGATGTGATATCGTGTAGGATCAATTTATTGATTACCAAGTTTTAAATTTATATTTAGCCGACTTATCCTAAAACAACACTTTAACGGGCAGTGTACCCGATCGGGTAGAGTTTCGTGGTAAGTATGGTGTCGAACACTAAGAGCGAGATTGTTAACCTTATATTCTATCAGTATTTTAATTACTCTAATTAAGTTAATTCTAATTATTTGTTAAACCTATGCTATATACGTTTTCTAATAGGATTGGGGGGTTTCAGCCTGAGAGACTGGCACAGGTTTTATGGTGACAATAATCAATTCTAAACACAATAAACATGCAAGAAAACAACCAGAAGATAAAAGAGCGGTACAAGCCAAATAATAGAAAAACCATATTAGCCTTTTAATCGATTAATGTTGGTTTGTTTATTAAGTGCAATGATTTCTAATCTCGAAGCGGCATATCATTCTTAAGACTTAGGCGGGACATCATCCTAAGACCTAGACATGGTGATCTTTAAAACAAACCAAACATTAAATCCTCATTAATATGGCTAATACCCAAGGGTATTAGCCCATAACCATTGTAATTATACAAGCATGATCAAATAATCAAGGTAAACTAAACATTTTTATCCGAACGATGCAAAAATGATTGATTACAAGGTTAAAGGAATTACATGGTGTACTTCTATGGAATTGTGTATTGTGCTTGACCTTTGGTTAGCATCTTCCTTTTCTTCAGAATATCATATTTTATGTGTATGTATAGAGAATATAATTTTCGCCACACTGGAAACTCATTTTGGTCTTCTATTATTGTGTTAGTAAAAGACTGGATTCGCCGTATTTGGACTTGGCAATACGGCGTATTAGGGTGTTCCCTTGGATATGTGCGCAAAAGTATATAATCAATCATGATATATCTTCACAAAATAATTTATTCATCAAATCTTGCATTGTTGTCACTCGAGAAGGGCGTATAATGATGAGTGATACGCAGTATTGGGAATTGATAATACGGTTTTATTTTTGAAGAGTTGGTGTTGATACGCCGTATCTCTTTTCTGGATACGATGTATTGGTCAGAATTTAGTAATCTTAAAATATCATCATTTTAGCTCCAAAATATACGCCTTTTATCATGTCTTCACAAATCACTCATTAATTACTGCAAATAACACTTTTAAGCAATTAAGTACAAATTATTATGCAATAATTATATAAAAATAGTTTAGTTTTTTTACGGAATAAATGATAGTAATAATTGCGACGTTATTGATGTAATCTGCAAGGTTGGGTGATTTTAGATATGATTTCCTTGTGCAAGCTTCCTCCTGATTTATCATAAGTATAGGTGCTTTAGCTAGAGTAGTGCTTTTTTCTTTCTTCTCTCCCCGTTGGCTGTCGAAGGTTTTTGCCCTTTCCTTCGTGATCCCTTTTACAAGGTGGAAGAGTTGGCCTAACTTCACAGCTTTTTCGATCTGGCTCCTTAGTTGTCGGTAATCGTTAGTGTCGTGTCCAAGGTCTTTGTGAAATTAGCAGTACTTGGACATGTCACGTGATCGCCTGCTTCCGACATCGGGGAGGCTGCTTGAGCTTCTGGTTACATTTTCTATGGTGTTTATGTTTACAAGATAAATGAATAAAATTATGTGGCAAGAATCTATCATTGGGACTTTTAGTTAGGTTGGAGAGCAACCCGTGATTAGGTCCCCCGTAAAGGGAGAACCTGTCTCTACTTTTCTGTCCTCTGCCATTGTCCCAAGAGGATTTCCTTGACCTTTTGAAGTTTTCCCTCTGATCATTTAGGGCTTTATTAGTGGCAACTTCTCTTGCTTAATCCATGTGTAATGTCTTTCCATAAAAACCCTTGTAAGTGGATGACAAGGTCTGTGATAGGTGTTCGGACCAAGTTTCTGGTTCTCAAACAATGATCGCATAAACTGAAAATATGATGGTCTTTATGTAGGCCCAAAATCTATAAGGTGTCATCTGTATACCTAGTGGCGAAAGCTCTAACACTCTCGCATTTTCTTTGTTTGATGATGTGAACTGCCAAGTGCGTCTTTGTAAACCTCTTTTGCTGACAAAAGTGTGATCGGAACTTTACCTTTGGGTCTTCGTAGTTGAGAATACTACCTGCTTTTTTACTATTCCACCATATTCAGGCAGAATCCTTGAGGGTATATGTAAACATGTGACAGGCCACATGCATTAGCCATTTTTGCATACGAATGGCTCATTCGAAGAGGTGTAAGAAATTATTAGGATCCCCTTTCCATCATAAGAACCAACATGGGAAGGCATTTTTAGTCCATCTGGGAGAGGATAGTCCTCGATCCAGCGAACAAAGGGGGTCACAGATCCTGTTGGATCTGCAAAAAGACCTGCAGGGTATGGGTTCGGACACGCGGGCATATTTGGCTGTGTGTACATGTGTTATGTATGGAAGGGGTAGTTATCCGTAGGGATAGCTACAGGATATGCGGACCCGTTGTACAGAGGTACGTTACCATTTGGGAAAGTTTGGGGTACGTACCCTCCTTGTGAAGGATAGACAGAGGAACCCCCAATAGAGGGATTACCAGTCTGAGCTTGGAAGGGAGCTTAGGTGTTGTCCATTTTAAATACTACCGCAGAGGGTTGAGAGTAGGTGTTAGCATGAGTAGTTACAAATCCATTGGGTACATGTGCACTACTAGGTATGAAAGGTTGGGCATGGAGTAAGAGGAGCGTACCGCTAGGAGGGAGATTCCATCCTATGTTAATTAAGGATTGATGGCCTCCATGGACAGAGGTCAAGGAGGATTGCAGAGGTTGTCCATTTTCGTTCCTTCCTAAGTGGGATGCCAAAAGTGAGGGGAGGATCATCTCCCACCTTCCAATTTCCTCTGCTTCAGCTTTTGAAGGTCTGTTACCCTCAGTATTCCTTCTGGTTCTGCTTCCTTCCTTGTTCGGAGCTTCTTCGAACCCTACTACCCTTTCACGTTGTCTACGAACCCTGGGTGATCTCATGCAAAGAGGTGGAGTAACTTCCCTGGTTCGTTCAGGCCTTGGTTTCATCTCGCGTTCTTCATCGTAGTCTTCACTGAAATACTCCAGTTCTATTCGGAGATCTTCATTACGCGTCTTCCTTCGTCTATCTCTTAAGAGAGATTTGAGGATTTCATAGTTGGCTTCTATGAAAGCGGGACTAATCATAAAGGTAGGACCAGTCAAAGTGGAAGCACGATAAGTAAATGGCGTGTTTCTAAGGGTAATGGCGGCAAACACGGTAGTAGTTACAAGTGATTTTTCATTGGTATTGACGTTGGGTATATGGGGTGGTGTCGAGAAACCAGGTGGTGGCGTCATTTCTCTTCCGTTAGTTATGCCGGAAAAGTAGGTGAAGTGGTTTATTATTGCAGGTCCCACGGATGGTGCCACTGATTGTGCAAATATGGGCACGACCAGGCTTCGATAGGATCGAAGAGTTCTTGGGATGCTTGAGGGATTGCCAAGTCTTGGATAACCTGTGACAACACAAATAGAATTCCTATGTTATGTGGTATTAAAGCGCAGGAGGTTTTTCCTTGCACAATCACCCCACGGCTTGAGAGTAATAAGTATTTTGCCTTTTATGATGTAAAGTAAGTATGTAAGTATGTATGAGTGTGTGAAAGTCTTAGTCATACCTGTAGACCTTGCCATCTATTTATATGTGTAGAAATAGGATGGGACGAGGCCTAGCACAAAAATCGGTGATCGTGGGGGTGTCCCATGTTTTAAGGGGTGATTGCAAGAACTGTATACCATATTCTCTACCTTGGCGGGAAAGCTTAGTTGAAAGAGGGTAGTCATGGTGTGTTGTAACCTTAAACAAGTTGACTCTGCCCACCTAGTTCGTTTTACCGCGAAGGGTTTGGGGCCTTCGCGTGGCGGATTCCCATATTGGTAACCATCTCGAAGACAGTTTTATGTCACTCGAAACTATTCGAAGGTTTTAAAGTAAAATTGGAAGAAGATCCCTGTCACACCCCGTAAGTTTAGGTCAATATTTTTTAAACTTTTCCGATCATTACTTTTGACTTTTATACGTTACGTTCAAATCTGACAGTTAACCGGGAGGTTGCCCCGCGTAAAATCTAAAAAACGTCATTAGGCGCGTCCCGGCATCGGTTATTAATTAATTTAGGCCTTATTTTGAATAATTTACAACTTTTCTGAGTGTTTCGTGATTTTTAATCACTTCCGATATTAATTTTAGGGTTTTATCCTTTAAATTGCATTTTTCGCGCTTGTGACCAAACAGAACCCCGAAAACCCGCAATCTTTTCGTGTAAACTCGAGTTACCATCTGTCAAGCATTATAATGCTAAAAATTTCGTTCACCACCCTTTGGTTGTCATATTGGACGCCTAAAACCACCACAATGTCACCATGTATCCTAAATAAATGGTATTTTATTTTGGAAGCCCCACCCATGTGTGCATGCAAGTATAGAAAGTGACACATGAGAGTCTCACTCTCTTATATAGGCATCCCATGCAACCTCAAAACATGTGAATCTCTTACACATGTGACTTAATTTGGAACAACAAGCCATTTTCATACATCTATTATAAGCCATGATGCAAAATTTGAACCCATTTGGGTCCTTTGGGGATAGTTCGGCCAAAACCACCAAGACACACCCCTTTGGTGTGTGTTGATCACATGTGTGCACCTTTGAACCCTTAAAACCCTAAATTGAGCCTATAAATACCACACATTCTCAAGTTTAGGTCATTTCATTCATACATAGCCTTACAAAAAAAATTATCTCTCCTTCTTTCTCTCCTTTGGGTCACAACATCAAACACACCCACTAACACATCCATAACTTTTGATTTTCTTCAAGATCCAAGTGTTCTAAGTTCATTTCTAAAGGTTTCTAAGGTAGATCCAAGTATTGGTTGGTTGATTTTCAAGGTTTTCTCAAGATTATAAAATTAGGGTTTCTAATTTTATAAGTGGGTTCATAGATCTAGTCATCTTGGGTGTAGATCTTGTGACTTCTACTTGTTTCATTCATTCTTGTAAGTATTTCTTGGTCACCTCTTGTTCATTCTTTCATTCTTATGAATATTGTTCAAATCCAAGAGTCCATGTGTATGTGCTTGGTTTATAAAAAGAAATGAAATAATACTTTGTCATCTTTTATAAAAATGGAAGTATATGTTTATTGTTTTATAAGTTGTTGGTGAGATGAGTTAAAAAAGTGTGTTGCAACAATAGAAATGAAGAGATTATGTTAGATTAAGTGTGGTTTTGTTGGTTGGTTTAGTAGTGATCGGGATTAGGCAGGAATAAGCACTATTGTGGCGTTTGGATGGATTTTTGGGAGTATTTATGAAAAGACATGTTGCTGATCCGAATTAGTTTTGAGGTTTTGAGCGACTTAAAAATGTCTTCATTAGGCGTAAAAGTAGTTTTTGAAGAGTTTGTTTCGAATAGATTGAGTTTTTAACCATATCGCACTTTATATCGGACTTAACGGCCAAGTTATAGTCAAATGAAACTTGAAACATTTTTCGGTTAATTACGTAATGATTAGTGTGCTGATGTTGAATAGTTTAAAAATGGGTATGCGGGGAACATTTTAGGACATTTTTGGGACTTTCTAATCTCTAGCCGGAACATTTAGTAAAATATATATTAGATTAACATCATTGAAAAAACGTCAATAATTATTTTTAGGAAAAAAAAAAGAGCTAAAGTTACTACTAATAGTATTATAAGTTTGGTTTAAACTAAGACGGAGCAGACTTGGAGGTTAAGCGATTATGGGTAGTTAGGCATTTTGAAAATATGGAAAACTTAACAAATATTAGGGGACGGTTATTAAGTACTTGAATCTAAAAACTTTCCTAAATAGAAAACTTTCTAAAAGTAGTAATTTTTGGGATAAACGCCAAGATTAACGAAAAACTTTGTTTTTATTTAGTCATACTTTAATTAACATACTAAAGCACAAACACACTGTATGTCTATTTCTCTTGAAAGCGTTGCGTCAGTTTTGGGTATCTTTCGTTTAACTAAGACGCGTTCATTTTTTTGAGGTCGCGTTGTAGGCCTTTAGGCTTTATTTCTTCTCTCGTTGATTATCCGATTCACCCACTTTTAAGGTGAGTTTTCATAGCCCCACGTTTTTAACCGATTTATAAATGCTTTCATACTTTGGGTGTGAGAAATTGTTTGCTTTTTAAAACTGGACACAAGTCTTAACGTGGTTTTATGTTTATGTGTTAGCATAAGTATTCATTTACAAACCACTATTTCCCGACTATATGAATCGTTTGTCACCTATGGCAATTGGGATCTGGTTTAGTGAGCGTGTGAATGCTTAATTAGATCTTATTGGACTAATTACCCCTATATGGGTTTGGTTCTAAATTAGCTGTGAACAAACAGATAAATGTCATGTCGATTGTGCGTTGTGGTGGTCTTTGGGTTGGGACACCGGTTAAGGGCAGGAATACTATGTGGCATGATATGATATGCCCTTTTGTTATTAGCATCAGTGTCATGAGCTTAGCGTAACAGTAAATACTTTTTATGTGATATTGTATCTGTTATAGTAGTCGCATGCGTTTTGAAATCTTGTGGTCCACTCTTGTATTAACTTAAACATATGAATTCACCAATATTATGTTGACGTTTTAAACATGTTTTCTCAGATGCTTAGCTTGGCTTGATTCTTGATGCTAAATGAAGTCTATGTGCTATGTGACTTCGCCAATTTCAAGACTTATCTATTTATATACTCGTTGTCATTGTCAAACTTTATTATGCTTCCGCTACATTTAACTCTCTTATGACCGGTTGTAAAACTTAAATTTATTTTCTTTATGCAACGAGTACAACTATTTTTCAAACGTCTATGATTAGTGGTCGTTCTTTATTGCTTTGTATTCGGATTGTTATGACGTCACACCCTCGACACGTATTCTGTCCAGGCCCCGTCTGGGGGTGTGACAATCCCATTCGAGCTCGAAGGGGAGGCCTCCGAGCCAAAGAAGAGGGTACGTCATTAATAACTATGCCCAAATAGACATTAACTATGCAGCAGGTGGGAACCTTAGGGGATTAAGTGCTAAAGAAGCATGGGAAACCATTGAGGATTATGTCTAATGCGATAAACAGTGGAAAAACCCAACTAGCACTATTTCTGACCAAACAATAGGAAATTTGAAGGCTCGATTAGTTGAGAATGAGGTGGTTAGAGTTAAGATACCTAAGTGCATGTCATGGTTAGATGCATATGATGAGCCTATAGGTGATCTAGATATGATGAAGGATAAGGTAAATAATCATAGCCCATAACTGTACCAATAAGTCCTTCATATCATTTGAAGTATACACACCCGAACCGTGACTTACCAGAAGAGTGTAGATGAGGACTATCAGGAATCACGGTTGGAGGTAGAACATCTAGGGACACTAAACACTAGAGAATTTAGGCTTGTATACTTGTAGTCATGACTTTTTTTAGTTTATAGGGAAGTTTCTAGTTTGATGAAACGGTGCCTCAACCAAAGACTATGCCCAGTTGTCCATCTTTAAGATGTAGTCTAGGTGCGAAATTTGGTCCCCGAACCAACATAAAGCCATCATAGTCCGGTCAGTTTTTGATGAAGGTAGTATTATCATTTAACCCATTCTTCACCACATTCAAATCGCATGACGTTTTTCCACACTAAGGATATGTATTGCTCATTATCACCATGCTATAGATGTCCTATGATATATTATGATTTAAAAGGTTTATTAAGACTTGTGGATTACTTAGGTGTTTGATTTTTTCAAATTTGGAGATGATAGAAGATGATTGAAAATTAGAATCCAAAAAAGCTTCTTTTTTTGGAGAAGGACTTAATTTATCCGTTAGACCAAAAGAGTTAGAAAAGGGTAGGATTGAAGAAACACATCAGTTGGAGCATATAATTCAACAACCACTTTTTTAACATAAGGCTCTTTCTTACCACAATGGTGTGTATCGTTACTATCACCCACACTTGACCTTAAGTGTAGGGGAACCTTCCCCTTTAACTGTTAAATAAAGGTAAAGTCAGGCTCGTGACTCGAACAAAAAATAAGCGCTTATTGGGAGGCAACCCAATCTTTTATGTCTTTCATTTTAGGAAGTGTCGTGTGTTTTATTCTTTATCATTTGTTTTTATATGTTTGAAATATTTGTGATCATGCTTTGTTTTGTCTTTAACTTCGTCTTAATTGCAATCAAATGTATTTTACATCAACATTGCAAAGGAAAATATCAGTTTATAAAAACCATTTCAAGCATATTAAATAAATAGTTTAGATTAATTCGTGTCTTGTGTCTGTTTAGAGTCATATGATTGTGTTAATTGCTTTTGTGGTTTATGCAGTAATTTTCTAGGAAATAACTAATAGGATTTGCGTGCAGAAGTTTTTCCAAGAATTTTTTTTCTTTATAGACGCTGAAGACGGCGTCAGGATTTCGCCTGATGGCGTCGCGTCTCCAGCTACAGTAAACTTCACATTTTTTTTAAATTCTTGAAAATTAGTTTTGTATAAATTCCAAAATTTGTAATTTTCCTAAAACTTGCAGAAAACCATGATTACATTAGCACATTCATCCTGTCCTTTTTTGATTGCGTAGTGTCAAAAACCCTAACTTTTAACAGTTGTATTATATTATTATCCCGTGATTTTTACGCCAGGTATAGTTGTTTCTTGTCTTGATATTTGCATGTTATATTTGATAAGGAGAGCCCGGGAGTTCTTAGGAGTTTCATGTGGATGATTCTTAGATGACGATTTAGCCGGGATCATTTGTTTCTTCTCCATTTATTGAGCAAAACCAAGGGAATGCTTATGAGGGGCCGGTAAGGTAATCGTGGGTACGATTTGGGAGGCGGGGGGAGGTGGGTATAAGCATTACGGAGGTAATTGGGTTAGGGGTCGGCAAATATGTTTGGGGGGATTAGAGCCTGGGATGATCCGGTCGTATGTAATTAACGGCTTGTGTAAACAAAATAAAACCTCAAAGCTAATGTTTCTTGTGCCTTTCTTTTTCCCTTTATTTCGGTTTTGTGAAAACTAAAAGGGGGGTTGAAATTAGTTACGCTTTTCTTATTTTAATGTTTATGTTTGTTTATAAAAACTTAAGATTCGATTTTGTGAATTCAATTACTTGCACAATATGAATTGTAAGAACAAATAAAGAAATAGAGTTAAGAGATAAGAGTTATGAAAGATCGAACAACAACAACAAACGATTTACCGAAGATACCTCTTCGCCTTACAACACTCCATCGAGACATAACTCGAGTGTTTTCTTCACTTTTTAACAAACTCATTATGGCGGAGGGAAAAACCGTACACAAGTTTCGCTTATATCATTTTCGACAACTTAAGATTGATGTCGGAGTTCTAATCATTTAGCTAGAAACCAATCTTATCACGGACTTCACAACTTCTTCACTACTTTCACGACTTAAAAAACACAACTTTACAAACATTACAAAAATTCTCACGCCTTAGTATTCTTCACCACACTACTTTAGTACTTCACTTCTACTTTCACACCTAATATCATAAAATTGGATGAAATTACTTAGATTCAACTATACTTTCAACATTTTACCTAGATCTATTACTCAATCTCTTACAAGTTATACAATTGATTTACATTTATGATTATAGATGCAACAAGATTGCAATACACACTTTGAGGTGTAATACTTCTTCACTTGATGATGGAAGTATTCTTAATACTTGCACTTGTGGGAATTGAGCTTGGATCACATGGAAACAAAGCTGTGATAAATGATCAAACGATTTTTAGTGAGATGCGTGGGCTGTTTTGATCAGAAAGAATGAGTGCAAAAGGTTGAGAAATAGTGTGGGAATTGTCTAGTATTTATAGGACATTTCTGGAGGAGCTTTATTACCTTTGGGCGGGTCCCCTTAACATATGTGGGCGGTCCCCTTAAAGTTAAGGGGGCCGCTTTGATAGGCGCTCCCCAAGAGTTTGCCATTTTTGTGTAGGAGAATTTTTTGGAACTTCTTAGCCGTTTTAGGTCCGAAATATTTGAATTTCCAAAATGTTTTATTTTGAATAAAACAATTTCTTTTAATTGTAGGAATATGTTTTTTTTAATGTTTATTAAAATGTTTACAACATTTTATAAAAAGTGTGGGGTTGATAAAAAATTTCTTTGATCATAAAATGCATTAATCATTTTTATTCATACATTTAAGTGATGTAATTGTTGAAATGAGAATTTACTACTAAATACTTGTTTACGTTTAATTTTACGTTGAACGTTTTTATATTTTGTGATTATCAAAACGTAAAGATGTGAAAAAATATTATTAATGTTTTTAGGCATTATATTTTATCAACAATCTCCCCCTTTTTGATGATTACAAAATTTAAACTCATTAAATGTAAAATTATTTTTAAACAAGTATTTAGTGAGTTTTATGTCATTTCTCCCCCTTTTTGTAGAATCAAAAAGGCATCGTCGAGGATTGCTAGTAAAATCGACGGAATAAATGCTCCCCCTTGATGTGTGCTCCCCCTCGTTCGAGGGCACCAAGGAATCGAGCTATGGTTTCTTGGCTACAAAATGGGTTAGAACAATACAAATATTTCTAACATGTAGCAAGGAAGAAAAATATGACATACAACCAACAATGATCATTCATTAAGATTAAAATAGTGTGTAAAACACACTCATGCATACATAAGAAAATAACATGCTGACATACATGAAATTTAAACTACAAAAAGTCCTATAACTAGTAGAGCTCTATAGGACTTGCTTGCAAAATGGTAGATGATCAATTATTTGAAAGACTAAACATAGAGTATGTTTAGTTTGGGGAGGATGGTGGAGGTGGTGGGATGATGATTGGTGGTTGTGAGAGCATATGTTCAATATATGAAAACATATATTGAAGTTCATCTCTCAATCCAAATATGAGAGTACGATTGTGAATGCAACACAAGCATGAATCTCCATGTGCCTCAAGAAGATTCCAAGGAATGGGATGACCAACAATTGGTGGTGAAGGTGATGGAGTATCAAATTGGACATCAAGTGGGGTAATTGGGGAAAGGGTGAGAGTGATGTCCATTGATGCATTTTCATGAGTTGGAGGTGGTGGAGAAACTCTTGGAGGTGGTGATGTTGGTGGGTTCAAGTAACCATTGGGTGAAAGTGATGTTGATGAGGTTGGTGATTTGGGTATGTAGTCAATTGAGGATGAAGAAGTGTCTTTGGTTGATGGTGTTTTGGAGGGTGCATTAGGAGCACTAGGTGATGAAATTGGAAGTTTGGGTGATGGAGTTTTTGTGTCATCTTGGGTTAAATCCACAAACAATTGTTTTGGTGGAATGATGTTGATTTTTGGTCTCTTGGAGACCTTGGAAATGGAAGCTCTAGTGGAGGCCATGAATGTGTATGGTTGTTGATGATGAGTGAAGGAGATGGTGAATTGGTGTTATGCATTTGGAGGGAATTTATGGGAAGAGATTTGTTTGAAAATGGAATGAATTTGAATAAGTTTAGGCTATTCCAAATGTTGTTCAAGCATTCTGGGCAAATATAGCTGATACTAGGTAAAAGAAGGCAAAAAGCATTGAAAATACTGTTTTACCCGTGAAAAGCTAAGGGCGGTCCCCTTAAAATTAAGGGGGCCGGCCATTGTGAATTAAGGGGGCGCCCACTGTTAGTCCCATTTTTCACAGAAAAACTATTTTTCTCAGGATTTTTGTGAGGGTATTTTTGTTTTGGTGGTTTATTTGCAGCAAGCCCTATAGAGTTTTATAAGCATATTTAATCTTATAACATATAATAAACACATTAAATCATGAAACCAAAATGGCATAACTAGTTGATTTAATAAAACAACCAAAGGTTTAAGGCATCATAGCAAATAAGTACCTTAAAGATAACCAACATATAAGTCTTTTCGAATATATCGGATGATCACCACACAAGTTGTTAATAACATACACATAATCAAGTTAAAAATTATCTTAAACTACATTTAGCCATTGGTATGTGCTTAATTACACATACATTTTTCCATAAAAAATGGACTTAAATGACCAAAAACAGACAAAAAACTGCCAATATATGTTTGTTTTGCATTTGTGTTGTGCATGAAACGGATATTCAGAAAAGGACGAAAAACAAAGCCAAAACAACAAAACTGACCACGGAATGGAAAAGTGTGTGAAGACAAAGCCAAAAGTCAATCATGTCAAAAGTCAACAGGAAAGTCAACCCTGACAAAGTCAAAGTCAAAAAGAAGTCAAAACAATGAAAATATATCTTGAGGGACTGAATTTGCCAAAGTCTCAAAGTTATATTCAAAGGCTTGAATGAAAATAAATGGAAAATACAACTTTAGGGGCTGAAATTGCCAAACCCCTAAAGTTGTATCTCAAAAGGACTAAGTTTGAAATAGCTCAATAAGAGTTAAGGGGTTTCAAAGTCATAACTACCATTGTCAAGATGAGTATAAGCATCCATATGTGTCGCTATAGAACGAGTAAGAAACAGCCACACGGAATATTAGCGGTTGGGAGTATGTCTGCACATTGTGGATACTTTTTGACGAAACTGAATTCCTAAACAATCTCCCCTACAGGGACGATCGTTGAGATCTCAAAAATGATCAACACATAGTCTGTATTTCAAGACAATCTCCCCAAAGGGTGATCATAGATAGTCTCTCCTTGTGACCTTAATCAATACTCATTGAAGCTTCTTGTCTTGATTCATTGAGTCCTTTTTGTGTAATTAGTTAACTTTTGTCTTGCTTCTTTGCTTATTGATCATTGACTTTAGGCTTGAGGCTTGTTTCCTTAAAGCTGTAACTTGTATGTGAATAAGTGATCCTTGAGCACCTGAGAATCCATCAACCAGCATTATCTCTTTTGTTTGCCATCTTGTAAACTTTGGCCATGCTTGTGAACGTCGTTAGCTTTTTGGAACCGACATGCTCAACCTTCTATAGATAATATAGCTTGAAAGCTTTAATGATGCATCTTTCTGAAGTATTTAACTTAACACTGCGACACTTTGAGAAAGACGTTCGTATCATAGTGACGAAACTATCTTTGAAATATCTTTAACATTAATACTTCCGACACATCAAGCAAGACGTACGTATCATATAGCGGAATCTTGAAGACATGAGTACTTGAGTTTCATGGTATCTTTATAAATGTCGGTCGAGTATGAGCATGTGGCTATGAATCTATGAGTCAGCTAGAACCAGGTACCTTCAAGACCATCTTTATATGTTTCCTGAAATAAAACAATTAGCAATAAATATGGGAGACGAATATGGCTTTGTCATTCGCCCGTGTTTGGTTGGAGTAACCTTTTGAAACTGTGAGGACGTACCTGTGAATCAGGAAGATCAATTAAAGAAAATCTCCTTGACAGATTCCAGCTTGCAATTTGGTGTTTGAATATTTCTAACACACATGTTTAGATTCATCGTACTCAAATCATGTTCTCATTATCAGAACGCTCAAAACAGTCCAGCACGATAAGATTGAACCAATAAGTTACGTTCTCACCGATTGAATAAGAAAAAATCCAATCGATTTGAAAATCAATCGACATGTCACTTGCTAAAGTGGTTTTGTGACACATCGAGAGTGTTAATCATTTCAAAAGTTCATCATCAATCGTTAATTCATAACCTGGAACAAGTTTGATTCAAATGGAATCGCACCATCGTTTTTTCTAGTTGTCACAAGTTTGATTCATATAGAATCACACAAGTCACCTACCGAGAGCTTGTTTGATGTTGGCTCAAGCAGGATTTCCATCGTCATTATGAATGAAATCACTTGGATGTTCTGGAAAAATCACAAGGATAATGCGTATGACTCTTAATATATTAACTTGTTATTCACATTGTGTGACATAGCAAGCATGATTTGATACGTGTCCTAATGAGATTTATGGATGATCTCTTTTGGCTCCAGACTCAATAGTGCACTTTGTTTTTAGTAATCGGAGGCTGGAGCAGACTGCCACCTTTTAAAATCAACTAACCACGGAGTGAGAAAGTCAAAGAAATACGTGTAATCTCTGTTGTGATAAAGAAACAAGCGGGGGGGAGATCTTTTGAGAAGACCCTTTGAGTGGCTAGGAAGGGTTTATGCATAGCGTCAACTGGGATCCCATGACTGTCTTCAATGTCAGATCACAACTATGTTTTCGGACGCAGATTATGTGATATTGACCTGGTTTTTGTCTAAGTGTAATGAAGAGGCTTCTTCATTTCCAACAACCTTTATGCTTATCATTTCTTTTTCATCTTCAACCCCTTCAATGCTACCGAACTTCATACTAACACTTGTTAGGTTTGTTCCAGTGTTTAGCTCATCTCACGTCGCATTATTCCCAGAATCTCACTTTTCTCCATTTTATCAAACCTAAGGACTTCTACAAAACTAGATGATAATCCTTTGGTAAATCCCTCCAGTTCTGTTGGATCATGTGATTAGAATACCAATGCCTAACCACCTTATAACACCAAACAATTAAAGTACAAGGTCGGATCTTTGGGTATCCATCACAATCAAAACCAAATCATTAGAAAAAAAATAATTCAATCAAGTGTTGATTAAAAATATAAAAAGACTTAAACTTTTGAAGAGGTTTTTTCATCATCACTAAAAGCACCCCCCTTAACATATGCTCGTAATCGTAGTACATGCCTAAGTGTGGAGTGCATTTAGTCCTTTAATCAGATCACATTTCAACACAAATTATAATCATTTAATAATATTTCTTTTCCCTTATCCAAAATGTTAATATCCCTTGTTATTAATTTGGATATCAAATTGAATAAAATTTTCAGGGATCAAAATGTTAACAAATCTCTTACATTAACAATTATTGCTCCCCCTACAACATTTAGAGGGATATAAGACATAGCAGTGAGTACAAATAAATTTGTAAATTTTTTGGAATTTACTAAGAAATTCTTGAAAATTTTTTACTCGAGCCCCCTTATTATCAACAATAAGTCTACACGACATATAACAAATTGACAAGATTACTATGTACGAGGTTGACCTGATGATGATAACATCATAGATAGAATCATAGTATCCTTTGTAGCAACCTGTAGTTCTCCTTCGAACAATCTCGCCACAACAAACTTTTTCTAAGCTCCTCATTAACCTTCTTTCTTTCAAGAAGTTTTCAATTCCTGATCTTTCTCTATCCAAGCTCTCTTAGGCATTGTTCTACAACTTTCTTCCAAGTACGAAATCCTGTACTAAAACTTCGAGTATGAAACAGATTCAATACATATGTATTCTGAGCTGTGTGTGGTATGGAGAAGTCTGTTTTGATGTTTGTCATAGCTTCCCCCTAAACCAGCAATCCTTTCTTGAGTAGATTTAGAACTTTATTGGAACCCGCATCAAGCAGTCTTGATGTATAAAGCCCAGATATCCGAAGTACATACTTAACCCTTTCAAGAATTTGATACCGCAACACCAAAGTCAATTAAGTCCCAGATGTCCGCATTTCTCCTTATATGATATAGATGATATAAATTGAAACACCAAAGTCAATTTAAGTCCAAATGTCACAATTATTCCTTTTAAGTAGTCGAAATGATAACACCCAAAGACAACTAATGTCCCGAATGTAACATATTTCTTTCTGCATAATACTGACTAACTTTAAGGAATCATCATACTTAAGCAAACCATGTGTACCTCTTTTATAAGAATATTTCTACTCTTTTAAAGAATAAGCTTTAGTGATTAACCTTTGAGGAAGCATTTATTGAATCACAAAAAGAATACTTCTCACGTTTGTAAATAATTATGGGTCGTCCTAACCCTCACCCTGGGAAAATCAATGATGCATACTAAATGATGATGAGATGTCTCTTTCCCTATGAGGTTGAAATAGTGCACCCAAAAGAAACAAAGAAAGACCTAAAATTTAAAGAAGGTGACTTCAAAAGAAGGCCATGGACTCTATTAAGGATACATCTACGCCTTCCCCCTTGCTGGTTCGACACCTCGGAATCAGCAAAACCTTGTACGCACACATTCTTGAGATCGTGTTTGAGGTAAAACTAAGCTTAGATCTATCCCGTGAGAATTAACTTCAAGGCTATTAAAACTAGTTGATTATTTCTAAACAATCCTAAGTCTTTTACAACTATGAGGTGTTGGCAATATTGATCGAATGTCGTTTAAAGCCTATACTCACTAGGTCTCATATTTCAAATAAGTCCCTAAAGTTTGAAACAAATGACATCTAAAGCTCGTGTAGTTAAAATCCATTAACTCCCTTTGAAATTGTTATCCGTCATTATCAAAAAATTTATCCGTTTATTCCATGACTTATTTTGAAAGACCGTTTTAAAAGATTATTTGATGAAAATTTCTCCCCCTCAAATAATGATCCGTTTTCTATTTAAAGAGCTGTTGTCATTGTTTGAGTGGTCAAATTGTCTTTGAAAAATCTTTTTGCGATTACTGAGAAAAAACTGATTCATTTTGAAGACAATTTTTTAATAATAAAAAATAAGATTTCTCTTATTTTGACACATAAGCGCACTGACACGTACACTTGTTGAATATAGGAAGCACGGGTTATGATGCAAAGTAATCACAAGCCTTTGCATGGACATAAAGTAGACCATGCCCAAGAATAAATTCCCGTTGAGAGGTTAAGTCTCCTTTTTGACGGAATACTTGCCTTTAAGATGATGACCGGGTTGCTATCTGAAATAATAGCAAGCCATTTTGGCATGTTTTGAAAGCTTTTGAAACTTCTGCTCAAACTTCATTTACAGCCTCCTATCATTATTGAATGACATTTTTAAGGCCGTAAATGTTATCAATTTTCAAAAGACATGCCAGAAATACATATTTTTATATTTTTCTAATTTTTTTATTTTTTATTTTCTTTTTGAAAAATTTATATAAAAGAAAATATTTTTGTGTTTTTATGTTTTCTTATGTACATATGATACAGATATGAGTTACCACCATCACTCTTCCGTTTCATCTGCCAAACGTTTCAACATTTTCAGAGACATGCTTCTCATATCGAGCTTTTCGATCAAAAAGTTGAATCTTTCTCTTGGCAAATGTTTGGTAAAGATGTCAGCCAGTTGGTATTCAGTCCGGACAAAGTATAGTTCCACGACTCCATTCTTCACTTGCTCCTTTATGAAATGGTAGCGAACATCGATGTGCTTGGCACTTGAGTGTTGAACATTGTTGCAACATAAAGCAATCGCACTTTTGTTGTCGCATTACAAAGGAATCTTATTGAATTAAAAGCCGTAATCTGTTAGCTGTGAACGCATCTATAGGATTTGAGCACAACACCCAGATAAGGCAATATATTCAGCCTCTGTACTCGAGATGGCAGTGCATTTTTTCTTTTTGGATGACCAGCTAACCAGTTTGTCACCTAAGAACTGAGCGCTTCCCGATGTACATCCCGCGTGGTCGGCATCTGCATATGCTGTTAGTGACATATTGGTATCCTTCGAGTACCAGAGACCCATGTTGATGGTTCCCTTAAGGTATTGAAAGATCCTTTTCAGCGCTTGTAAGTGCTTTTCGGTAGGCTTTGCCTGATACCGTAGAGGGCCTTTTTTAGATTGTACACATGCGATGGGTTGTCCTGATCAACAAATCCTTCTGGTTGAGAAACGTAGACCTCTTCTTTGAGCTTACCATTTAAGAAATCCGTTTTGACGTCCATTTAGTAGATCGTCATATTCTTATGAGCGGCATTTGCTACGAAGATTCGGATGGCCTTTATTCTAGAAACTGGTGCAAATGATTCCTCGAAATCGATTCTCTCTTCTTGCCTAAATCCTTGAGCAACTAGTCTAGCATTATTCTTTAGTACCTCGCCAAATTCATCCGTCTTGACTTTATAAATCCATCTAAGTTTGATCAATAACACTTTCTCTGGACACGGTACAAATTCCCAAACTTGTAGCCTTTCAAATTCATGAATTTCTTCTTGCATTGCATCGATCCATGATGGTTCGGTCATTGCTTGTTTGAAGTTCTTTGGTTCTACAGAAGTTAGGAAGGCATCAAAATAACACCACATGACGTCAGTTTAGAGTTGCTTTCACATAGAGACAGAGAGAGAAGGATCGTCGATCACGTTTGCTATAGGATGATCCTTAGTCCATTTACCAAGGTGTTTAAATGGAGTATAGGTTTGTCTCACATTCAATGATGATCCTTGAGAAGTCGAGTCTTCATGAAGAGATCCATGAAGTGGATCATCACGAAAAGTTGGTGTTTTAGGTGATTTTTTAAAACCTTGAGAAATGTTTGGAGAATGTTCTTGTTCTTGTATTGATGGAATACTTGTTGATGGATGTAACACCCCCATTTTTACAATATAGCAGCGGAAGCTAATCCGGGGTATTACTTCATGGATACAACAATCATAATCATAGAAAACGACCCAAAAGAGACGTTTATTCAAAGGATATGTTATCATTCATTTCAAATCAGAGTTTTACAAAGGCAGGTCCCAAAATCTAGTTACATACATTGTGAATGATAACAAGTTTTAATCATCTTCGAGTCTATGCCACTCTGTGCCATATATTGCTCAATAACCTGAGATAAACATGCTAAAAAGTCAACACAAAGGTTGAGTGAAATTCATAGGTTTGATAAACAGTTTGAATACAAGTCATAGTGTAATAATTGTACAAACACAATTATTATGAAAATGTTATTGTTATGATCTTGGGTCATGTTATTATATACCCGTTATTTGTAATAATTGCAACGAATACAATTATTATAGTAACTGTGTATTACTGCGTTATTGTCTTGTTTGGTCTGTCTGGTCTTGTCTGGTATAGTATAGTCTGGTCTAAGCTCATGGCACACAAACTGACTAGTGTATATATATACCCAAAATGATGTGATATATATATATATATATATATATATATATATCACATCATTTTGGGTATATATATACACTAGTCAGTTTGTGTGCCATGAGCTTAGACCAGACTATACTATACAACAGGATTCGTTCAATCTCGATAGATTATCCACAATATTTAGCTTCACCGATAGTGATTAATGGTCCATGATTATGGAGGGACTTTTTCGAATAATGTAAACTTAGACAGTAGCTATAATAGTGTATCACGATAGCATTTAACTTGTAAAAATACTTGTATTCTGTTTAAGAATGTATATGTCTCTGAAAGTAATCACTTTGTTTATAGATATACGAGTATGTAAAGAGTTTGTAACAACGCATTGTATCCCCCTCGCGGGTTTATAAATCATGTAAATAAGTAAAGGACGAGTTTATGAAACTTTCAAACCTGATGGGTTAGATGCAATAAATATTCCAAATGAAAGTGGACGACCTAATTCACAAATCTTAACAGGGAATGTTGATATAGTAAAAAATGATTATTAAACAACCAAGTCTAGCAACCTGTGTAAAATATGTTGAGTATTAGGAAGTTTTACGCTAGAACTTTAGTTTTAAGAGTTATGTGTTTGATTGAAGAGTTTTGGGAATTATTGCTATCACGTTGGGCCCTCATAATTTCAGAGTCTTAAGTAACACTTTGAGGAGCTAGGGCACTTTAAATTGTCAAACCCAAAAAACACTCAGTCAGAACTTAATACCAAGATTAAACTCCTTCTATATGAAAGCTACCTAGTATTGTTGGATATGATTAATCGGTTTTAGTTTTTTAATCAATATCATGGGGAAATGTTAAGCACGAGAAGCGTTAATTAAAGTTATGTCTTGTAGGTTTTAAACATGATTTTTATTACTTTTTACAAAATGCTACATTTTAGACCCTTGAAGTTTGAAAAGTAGCAAAATTTATACCTTCGTGTTTGCACTTTACGAGTTCGGTCCTTCAGTTTAAAAGTTATACCAAGTAAACCTTGTACTTATGAAAGTGAAAATTAATAGACCTATGTTATAACTTTGATAAAATGAACATATCAGCCCTTCTAGTTATTAATTTCATGAATGTAACGATATTTACACCCCTTGAATGGATTATAATCACAAAACATGTCCAAATTGACAATGCATGATTATTTTAACATTTCAAAATATATTTATAAGTTATAATAAAACTAATATATGATGTTTTAACGAAGCAAGTTTTTTAAATTTATACGATTCGTTAATCTAGGTAGCAAAAACGGGTCAAATTAGGAGTTTCAAAAAACGTTAAACGCGCGGGTTTTTAAGTTCCATATTCCTTCAATAATCAAAAAAATGTTGATTATAACATTATTAAGCATTGCTAGGATTGTAAGCATGCTAGGATAGATTATAACAACATTTAACTATTATAACATTTAGTTTTAAGAAAAACATAAAATTAGGGTTTCTGGTGTACGGTTTTGGATCAAAAAGGTATAACACATAGGTTTTTGAGTTCAAAGCTTTATAATATTATTTTAGCATGATCATATGAACATTATAAAGGTATTAATACAGAATATAATCTTAGAGAACCTGGTCTTGAGCTTAGAGCTTAGAAACGGGTCAGAATCAGGACTTTTAGCTTCGTACGCCTAGAATAACGACTCCCGGGCTTCGTTTCTTGGTTTCTTTTGCTTCCTTTCTGAACTTAAGCCTTCTTAAGATCTCTTAGGATCTATTATATCAAAGGATTGCTTCTATGTAAGGGTTATAGAGGAGGAAGTAGGGGATGAAGAAAAATGAAGTGTTATGGTTCCTATTTAAAGGTGAAATGATCTTGGTGACCAAGGTAAGCTTATGATCTGAGTTAGGATATGTGTAAGGGATAGAGGGTGATGAGGAGAATCTAGATGATGTGTTGTTTGAGCTAGAAAGTAGCTTTGTGGTGTTGGATGGTCCATGTGATGCCGCGGCTTAAATAAGAAGAAACAAGAGACCATGTGAAAATTTTAAACTGAAAATGATGAAGATATTTTTTGTAGAAGGTGTGTAAGCTGCTTAGGTATGAAGGAGGTGAGTCATGGAGGCGCTTGTTTGCAAAAAGATTAGTTAAAATGGGTCAAAATGAAAGAAACTAGGTTTCTGGTTCATTAGGGCTTATTTAGGGTTTTTAAGCTTGTAATTTGTGTACACTTGATCAATAATGATGGATTAGTATTTGTAAGGATTGTATTAAGGATTAATAACACTAATTGAGAGGTGGTTTGGGTTTAAAATGGGCGAAAACGAGTAAACGGGTCAAAAGTTACAATTAGGGCATAATTAGGGTTTCCTAGTTTTATTTCTTGTACATTGTTGTTAATATGGTGAAATGATGATGGAAAGTGATTGAGAATGTTGTAATTTATGTTATTACAACTTATTTAAGTATTGGTTTAGGTTTACAATGGATAAAAACAAAGAAACGAGTCATGGTTCAGAAACTAGCTTGGTTTTAGGGTTTAGGGTTTTGAATGTAGAAATAGATATGAAAGCTTATGAATAGAATAATTAGGGTTTACACATTGTATATTGAGTGTAGTAGCTTGCACACAAGTGATGGTGAAGAAATTAGAATGAAAACGGAGGTAAAATGGCTATTTTGGAGATCATGCTTAATGACTTATACATTAAACTTTTAGAGACTTGTACTTTGACTTGAAGAGATTTTATTTTTCAAATGAGATGTTATATTACTTGTACATATGATTTATTAGCTTGTGTATTCACTTTAGGGGTTAACCCTTCCATGAGATTAGGGTTTAGAGGCATATGATAATGATTTAAAGCTCGTTTTGAGATAATATTGTCAATGGCATATTATATGAGTAATGTACCTTGTAATAAAGATATTATGATATTGACTTGCCATGTTATGATGTTTGATTGACATATATGATAATAGGATTGCCATATGTAGGTTGTCCGAGTCCGTTAACTTAAGTTATGCAGGATATATTGCATATTGAGATATTGGCAAAGTAATGTAATGTAATAAAGCGAAAAATTTCTCTGAAAAAGGTGAGTTCATATATAATAGATAGATTGTACATCATCTAACTTAAAAGATGGATATTTACATTTATGAAAATTGCGGGTTGTTATAACCCTGGTTTAAATCAATGAGACTTGTAATCCATGTTTACAGATAATGTATATTCATGCATACACAGAGGAAAGGATCAACAGATGATTTTGAACAATAATGTTATGGTAGTCACTCGTAGCTTCTGCACTGAAAGTTGTATTTTGTTCTATGAGAAAGTAAAGGCTTTTACATATGTTTCTTCTGTGTTGTTGGAATCATTAGCAGGATTGGTCAACTTTTTTGGACATTACCTTAGCACGACTTATACAGTGGCGAAGCTCGAGTGTTTTTCATGGGAGGGCCGAAATGATTCAAATTACAAAATATAAATTTTTTACCGAAAATTTTACCTTTTGATCTTGATTCTTGATGATTTAGGAGTTTTTTTTATAAACAAGATATTGGGAGCTGACTTCTGAAAGATAGAAATTATTTTTAAAACAAGAGCTTGTTTTAAGTGTTGTTAACATATGAAAACTTGTGGTTTCATAGCATAGCACTGTTTTGCGTGTGTCCCTCGTTTATAAACAATATTGTCTAGTTTTTTTAACTTTCATTTTCAAAGCAATTTCTTTATCAATATTCTTAGTTTCCTTTTCATTGGATTCATTTTGAGAACTTTTAAGAAAATATTTTTTTTTAAAATGTTCTTTAACAATCCCTTTCCTTTAATTGTTCAGAAAGAGTTTGTTTAAGAGAGTTAATTTCCTTTTCAAAATCTGCAAAGTGTGCATTTTTCTCTCTATTTATATCATCCATTATAAGCTTTTCTCTAGTAATTAAATCCATATTTTGTCTTTCTTCTAGCAATTTCACCCGTTCTTTGTATCTTTCAAGCTCAGTAGATAAGGATTCATTGGCAATTAGATTGTCTTTATTGACCTTGTTACAATTAGTTACTTGATTTGACAGTTGTTCAAAAACAGATAATATCATAGCATCTTGTTGTGCAGAAGAATTTGTATCCTGAACAACTGCATTTTGTGTTTCAAGTAGATACTGAGAGTAAGGAATGATATTGCTATCACTGCTTATCTCATTCTCTGGATAATTCACAAGATGAGTTTGTTCAGAATACGGAATCTCTTGCACACTTGATTAACCTATCATTATGAGTGTTTTGAGAGTGAGTACCTCAAAGAGCACATAGATCCATAACTAGACAAATTGGCCATAACAACTGCTTTGGTTGTAGAGAAGTCCTCACAATCAAAATCATATGCATCCAAATCATCTGCTTGATAAGCGCATTGTGTGTAATGTAAATCTGTTAACTGGAACCTTCTGCCTACTCTAGGGTCTGTCAAAATGCCAATTCCACCTCATTCAAAACTTTACCAATCTTTTGCTACAACCATAAAAAAAAAATAAACAAGAAAAAAAAAAAAAAAAAAAAGAAAAAAAAAAAAAAATGAAAAAAAAAAAAAAAAAAAAAAAAAAAAAAAAAAAAGGAAAAAAAAAAAAAAAAAAAAAAAAAAAAAAAAAAAAAAAAAAAAAAAAAAAAAAAAAAAAAAAAAAAAAAAAAAAAAAAAATAATAAAAACAAAAAAAAAAAAAAAAAAATAGAAGAACTTATATCCCTATGTAATCACCGTGATTTAATCAAGATACTGATACCTTTAGAAATGGCTAAGAGTTTATTTTGTGTGATTCTTGTGTGTTATGTGTAATATATGTGTGCTAAGTAGTTTGAATGGGTGTATGATATCATTTTGAGGTGTATGATCATCTCATTTTGAGTGCACTTGCTTAGTGATGAAATTTCCATTGTTCACGTATACATGTGATAATGGAAAAAAATGTGTATTGCATGCAATGCTACGTCAATAGTTGGTTGATTTTGTATTAAGCGTTTATGGGAAATGTATTATGATGGAAATAAGTTAAGTGAGTAAAATTTGGCGAGTTAAGGTGGACTTTCTAAATAAAGAAAGTGTAATGTAAAATGAGAAGTTATTTTTAGAAGGTTTAGTAAGTTGCGTTTATGTAAAAAGGTTTATCTTAATTAGCTTAGGTTTTTATGAAAACTTAAGGTAATGAAGATAATTAGTAATTAATGAAATTGTTAATATATAATATATATAATATATATATAAAAATATATATTATAATAAATATATATATATATAATATATATATAATATATTGTATTATTATATTAATATAGATAGATATATATACATATATATATATATATATATATATATATATAGGGGTGATTTGGCTAGATTTAAAGAAGAGAAAAAAAGGGAAATAAAGTTTGACTTAAAATAGGATTCTATTAGTATAAATACAAATTTAATAAAAACCCTAATCACTATTTCACTCCTCTCCCCGTTGATCGCTGAATCCCCTCAAGAAAAGAAAAAAAAGACTTTTTTTAGATCAAGAATGATTGGGAGTTAGTGATTTAAGAATCAAGTTTTAGTTAGTTCATTAACCCTCAGTTGTTTAGTTTCTTTAATCATGTAACGAATTAATATGGTGGATCTTTAGGGTTTTAAAAACTTCTGTAATTAAGGATGTGTTAATCATGCTAAAGCGATTAGGGGTTAATTAGGATCATATTGGTGTAAATAGTTAGGGTTAGATCGCGTTAATATATGTTAGAATGGTGTAGCTAAATTTAGGGTTGTGAACAACTGATGATATCTATATGTTAAAAACGTGTTTTGATATGATTCAAAAACCTAAATTAAAGTTCAAAGAGTCTATTTTCCAAAAAGTCTGGCCTCGAATGATTTGAAGTTCTAGAAGTTGGTTAAATATTAGTTACAAGAAAAATTATCAAAACAGTAAATACATGTCAGATTTAGGTCATGTTTAGGAGGTAAAACCCTAACTTAAAAGTGGAATTAAGGTTAGCCAATCTAAAGAAGTGTTTGGCGGATGCTAGTTTGCATGTGCCATTGGATGAGATAAAGGTCGACAAGACACTTTTTTTGTCAAGGAACCTATAGAGATTATAGATCGAGAAATTAGGAAGTTGAAACGTAGGAAGATAGTGCTTGTGATAGTTAGGTGGAATTTGAAACGTGGTCCTGAGTTTACTTGGGAACACGAAGACCTGATGAGGAGTAAGTATCCACAGTTGTTCATGGACAAAGTTGTTGAGCCTGCTAGTTAAATCTCGGGATGAGATTTCCTCAAGGAGGGGATACTGTAACACCCGTGATTTAATCAGGATAGTGATACCTTTTGAAATGGCTAAGAATCATTTTTGTGTGATCCTTGTGTGATAGTGAAATATATGTGTGCAAGTAGTTTTGAATAGTGCATGATTTCCACTTTGAGGTGTATGATCATCTCATTTTGAGTTTGTGTTTAGTGATAAGTATTCCATTTGTTCACGTATAATGATAATGGAAAAAAAGTGTATTGCATGCAATGCTACGTCAATAGTTGGTTGATTTTGTATTAAGCGTTTATGGGAAAATTTAATATGAGAAATAAGTTTAATTGAGTAAAATTTTAAGGTGGACTTTCTAAATATAGAAAGTGTAATGTAAAATGAGAGTTAATTTTTTAGAAGGTTTAGTAATTGCGTTTATGTAAATAAGGTTTGATCTTATTAGCTTAGGTTTTTATGAAACTTAAGGTAATGAAGATAATTAGTTTTATTTAATAAGTAATAATATATATGTTATAATATATATATATGTATATATATATATATGTATTAATAATAGTAATATATATAAATATATTTGTAAATATATATATAATATTAAATGGTATATATGTATAAAATATGTAAATAAAATATATACAGTATATATATGTATATATGGGTGATTTGGCCGGATATAAAGAAGAGAAAAAAAAGGGAATAAAGTTTTCTTAAAATAGGAATTCTATTAGTAAAAAAACAAATTGTAATAAAATCACTAATCAACTTTTTTCTCTCCTCTCCCCCTTTGATCGCTGAGAAACCCGACAAGAGAAAGAAAAAAAAGATTTTTTTAATCAAGAATGAGTTGGTGAGTTAGTGATTCAAGAATCAAGGTTTAGGTACGTTCATTAACCCTAGTTGTTTAGTTTTCTTTAAATCATGTGACAATTAATATGGTGGATCTTTAGGGTTTAAAACTTCTCTGTAATTAAGGATGTTGTTAATCATGCAGAGCGATAGGGTTACTAAGGATCATAATTGGTGTAAATGGTTAGGGTTAGATCGCGTTAATTTATGATTTAGAGTTGAGCAGAATTTAAGGTTGTGTTCAACTGATGATATCTAGATGTTAAAAACGTGTTTTGATATGATTCAAAAGCCTAAATTGAAGTTCAAAGAGTTTATTTTCTAAAAAGTCTGGCCTTGAATGATTTGGAGTTCTAGAAGTTGGTTAAATATTAGTTACAAGAAAAGTTGTCAAAACAGTAAATACGGGTCAGATTCAGGTCATGTTTAGGAGGGTAAAACCCTAACGTAAAAGTGGAATTAAGGTTAGCCAATCTACCGTGATTAAGTTCTATATGTATATAAAAAAACCCTAGAAGAAGAGCTTCTCATTGTGTGCCTAAGTAGTGTAACTAGGGCCATACTTTTTGGTGGGCAATCAGATCCGAATTGGGACAGTTTTGAAGTTAGATTTTTTTGGGATAGTTGTATATGTAATGAGTAATTGGGAATGACATGGTAGTTAGTAAAATCATAAATGAACTTAGATGATTTTTGGTATACTTTATGAAGGTCAGCAAGTAAGGGTTTTAAGAGGGTAAAGTTACACTAAAATTCTGCACTTTTTAACGAATTATTGTTAACTAGTGTAATGAGTTAATAAAGTGGTTAAGGTTTGGCATGGAAAGTATTGTTGCCTAGTCAGGAGGGTTACCTGCAGGTATCTTCAGTCTGAGCTAGAGGGAATAAGATTTGGTTATGTGATATGAGATGCCTAGTCAGAAGAGGGTAAGCCTTACGATAACTTCTAGAACTGAGCTATGAAGGAAAAATAGATTTGGTATGATCCAAGAGCGATTGAGGTCGTCTGCTTGGTGTTTGAATGATTGATTGGATTGAATTGCATGTTACCTTGTATGTTAGTTAGCATAATTGTCATGCGAAAGTATTGTTTTATAATCATAGTAATTCGATTAATGATTTTGGTAACGGATTGATATATGTGTGTCTTAAAACCAACCTATGTTTCCACATCAACCATATTTTGACAGTAATAAGCATCATTTTCAAGTATTCAGCATGATGAGATTAAAGTTAGGAAAAGTGGCTAGATGGACCGTAGGCAGCTGGCGAAGTTTAGTTATCTAGATTTCATTATTTGTTTGGATGATAATGTTAATTGTTTTGCTTGAGTTATGAAGGTAAAATTTGCATTCATGACATTTGGGATTTTTGTTGATGTGTTTGGGTATTTTCAATGTCTGACACCTTTTGGGATTTTGTTGATGTGTTTGGGTATTTTCATGACACTACGTGTCTATACCTTGTATTTTATGCATGTTTTAGTTTCTATTATAGATGCCAAAGTGTTGTGATGATTCCCTTTCTCGTCGCGCCTCGTGTTTCTACCTTGGCGGGGTATGACAGATTGTTATCAAAGGCAGTGGTTATAGAGAAGTAGGTGGTTAAGCCTAGACTATAACCTAGGGGTCCTTCATGTAGATGCATTTAGGGCTTAAGTGTTTAATTCTATAATAGCTATGCTTCCCCTTTATTTTTGCATAGCTTATATATTTCGAAAATTTTTGCTAAGATGTCATTTTAGTTTATTTTTGTCCTACCATTTTATCAGAAATGAGATGTATTACTTTCTTATATTTTACTAATTATTTTCCTATCCGTAAGAAGTCTCGTGGGGGAACCGATTTCCCAACTGGAACTTAAGCGTTTAAACCGGAGCTCTTGTGGAACGAAGGAGAAAGGATAGTTGATTTGTTTGTCGGATACGCCGTAATAGGTGGACCCACTTAGACTGGGTGAGTTCTTGCGGAGGCGAAGTCAAACCGAAGCGAGGCCCAACATTAAGTTTATCCGTCCTTTACCTCGTCATGTTGTTATGATATTTCTTCGGATATTTCATACATTAGAATATGTTTTGAGACTTACGATTCCTTTATGTCATTTGATTTATTTTGATATAAGTAGTATTATTTGATAAAGTCATCCTTTATGTGTTAAGTTGGAGTAGTTAATGTGCACTGTGGTATATGGCGTATATGTGAATATGATTGAACTTGATAATCCCTTGGAATAATTACACGATGTGAAAAGGAGCACTTATATTTATGGTGGCCAACAATTTAAAAGGCATTAAGACACGTAAGACTAGTGACCATGAATGCATTTATTTGTGTTTGTTGAATGTGGTATTGTAATTATGTTATTTTATTATATGTGTATTCAAGATAAGATGGTGGTATGAGGTAGAGAACTTATTCTCTACGCCTAAATGAGGATATGTTAAGTTGAGTTGTATAGATAGTAAGTTTTCCTTCTATCTAGTATTTACGGATACATAGTATTACTATTATAGAGGTTGATCATTTACTCTGTTGTTTGTTTGGATTTCCTAAGTCTAAGCTTAGCATCCCCTCATCGTACTTTGTTAGTAAGGATACCCGATTTTTCCTATTCGACGTATTGATGTGACATCTCGATGTATATTGGTTGTTCAGAATCTGCTCTTTCGGATATAGGCGTGTTTCATTAGTTCTTTTGTTGCATTGATTACTTGTATGAGTATCAAAGGTTTCTTTTAAGCACTAATTGCTCCTAACATATTAGTGTGGATCATTACTCCCTTCTTTGTATATCCCTTGGTTTTCGTAACCCGTTGGTGACGTGTTAGTATCGACGCTTTTAGGTTTGCTCTGTAGATCGTTATTTTGAATAAGACCTTACGTTTTCTTTTGGGTATGTAACGTCTTGTATGAGTTTGTTGATTTTATTTTGAGTATATGGTTCCTGGTATTTTCTTTTGTTTTCAAACAATAGAATTATGTTAGAGTCTGTACGGTATTTTACGATCCCTTTTGGTATTATGGAGTCCTTTGTTTGAGTAACATATTTTATAATTGACGTCTAATTATAAAAATCCTTTGGGAGTATTGTGTTTGTGTTTGGAGAAAACTATGTATAAAATGATCTTTGTAAAATAGATTTTATTTTCTAATAAAAAGCAAGTTTAAAGTGATTCATAGTGGTAAGGTATGATACACCATTAGATAACCATCGTTAGATTTTTTTTATGGCAACCAGAATGAATTTTTCAAAGATTACATTTAAGACAATTTTATTATTATTTAAAATGATTTTTTTATACTTAAATTGACTTTCTTAATTTAAACTGATTTTTATAAAAACATTAGTTAATTTGGTCTTTTGAGTAAAGTCGATAATTGGTATAGGAATTTCCGTCTTTAGTATTGATTTTTTTTATGTGTTCATTTGTCGTGGTACGCTTGTTGGTTTTCTTTCGTTGCGTTTTCACTCGGTGCATATACGTATCCTTTCTTTCAAAGGATTCTTATGTCATTTGATCCACATCTACTTGCATATTTCGAATCTTCTATATGCATTCTAGCCTTTGACTCGATATTCGTTTGTTATCCTATTCGATTCTTCGTAACCCTTAGAGTTCATTGATACCGTTGAGTCGTGGAAGCTTTGATGTGATTGGGGGAATGGACCAGTTGTCCAAGAGGAAGTTTGTGATAGTATGTCATGGGAAGGATTAGGATACCATTGGAAGGTGATGAGATGCTTCGGGTTCATAGTGAACGTACTCAAGGAGTCGTGAAAACCTTAATAAACACAAAGGTAGATGAACCGAAATAGAGTGATAGTTCTGTCGTACGAGATTTATTGATGTGTTTCCAAAAGATTTGTTGATGACCACTGTAGCGACAAGTTGACTTCCGTATAGACTTAGTTCATGGAGCGACGCCAGTCGCGAAGTCTCTATATCGTCTAGCACCCTCAGAAATGCAAGAATTGCAAGACAAAGGTTTCATACGACCTAGTCATTTTTCGTGAGGAGCACCAGTGTCGTTTGTTAAGAAGAGGAGCATGGAGTTCATTTGAAGTTAGTGTTAGAATTACTGAGGAAGGATAAGTTGTATGTTAAGGTTGTTAGTGTAAGGCAGTGAAGAATTGGAAAGTACCTACGACACCATCCGAGATATGATTATTCTTAGGATTGGCAGGTTACTTACCTACGTATAATCGCAAACTTTTCTAAGATTGTTAAACCCCATACTTCCCTAACTGAAAGGAATCAAATGTATGAGTGGGGCGAAGAAAGAGAAAATGCTTTCTAGACTTTGAAGAATGATTTGTGTGACACTTCGATTAATCGAATGTAGTGGATGATGCGTTGACGAAAAAAGGAAGAATGAAACCTAGACGTGTTCGAGCGGTGGCTATGACTATTCAGTATGGAGTAAAAGGAATGATATTGGCAGTTCAAAGTGAGGCGTTCAAGCAAGAGAACGTACTCGCAGAAAGGCTTCATGGGTTAGATTGACATATGGAAAGGAGGGAGGACAAGAGTTTGTACTTTATGGATCGTATTTAGGTTCTAATGGTAGGAAGTGAAATGAATGAGGCCCATGCATCAAGGTACTTGGTACATCCTGGAGCGGATAAGACGTACTATAACCTTTGAGACATGTATTGGTGGCCATGAATAGAGAAGAGAAGGATAATACTACCCATGTTAGCAATTGTCGGATTTGTTTAAGAGGTGAAGGATGCAATGTCAAAGACTTTTGGCTTGCTGCCACAGCCTGAGATACTTGAGTGAAAATGCGATAGAATCATCATGGATTTTATCACTAAATTTCCAAGGTCAAAGCAGTGAGTACAATGTGATTTGGGTGATGGTCGATAGACTGACCAAGT
>BQNB010053153.1:0-29321 GCA_026074375.1 Tanacetum coccineum
ATCAAATACGGTGTATTGGGGTTTCTTGATGATATATATGGGAATGACAAGATGAGCATTCCTTTATCTCTTGAATCTTACCTTATGTTTTGTTTTATTTAATTAGTTTATAGTTTTAATACATAATCGACGGATTTAAATCGCTTGTTTATTCAATAAATTACCTGCTAGACAACCTAGGATCCCTCGCTTCCCGCGAATGACTCTGGTCTTACCGACTCTCTATACTACACGAACAAGTACACTGCTCGTGAGTGTTGGTGAAAGTCTAAAAGACATGGTAATATAAATTTAAAGCTAAATTTTCAAACCATCATGAAGGTGATTACATCAACCTTCATCCTCATTACTTAGAATACATGTAAAATTGCAAAATCAGCCACAACTTCAAGAAAGCAGTTGATCAAGATCATTGAGTCATTGAAGATATTCATGATATCAACGGTATATGGGTATAGAAAGATATCAGAAGAGGGTCAAGTTGACTCTTCCTATGTTAGTTTGTCTAGGCATTCAAAGGTCGGGAAATGGAAGTGCTTTGAAAAAACAAATCTTGCAGTTTGCCTGGTGTACTTGACTGATACTAAGCAGAAGAGACTATTCAGAGCTATTGAGGTCACCAAGTTCATCACAGGGATGCTGAAATGGATTGTGGAAAACCTTGAAGGACTTCTAGATTTGGTCTAACTTCAAACAGGTGGAAATGGAAGAAGAAGAACAGCCGTTCGCCCCTAGAGCTATACAAGTGATCAAGGAAAGGCGTGAACTTTGAGAATCATGGAAGCGCGTGGAAAAGTATATTGGAGCTCGAAGTTGCCGTTGAAAAAATCCTTATGGGGAAAGACCCAATGATCTACTCTTAGGAGAAGATTGTTCTAGCACGAAAGGTGTAAATCAAAGTATTGGGTCTTTCTATAATAGTTGGTTAATAAATATTGTAAGTTGTTATGTTGGTTCGGAAACCCATCCTAACTTTTGTATAGTTTGGAGAAGGAGATGACTTAGGGCCCGTTTGGTTTGTTGCTTGGAATCACTATCGGTATGAGTTTGATTGATTTATGGAATGTGAATGGGTTTCTATTTTGGTATCATTATAAAAAAAATATTGTTATTTAGTTAAATAATTATTAGTATTATATTCATTAATAATCACATTGACCCACATGTGGAGAGAGAAAAACAAGAAAATTAAATTTTTTAAGATGTAAAATGAGAAAAATGTTAAAATAATACTAATAAACCATTTAAAAGCTTCAAAAATGACTTTCCCCATATCTTTCATTCTAAAGGTATCATTTTACCTTTTTATTCTTAATAGCGGCTCCCATTATAAACCAAACAACTTGAATCGTAGAATGAATTTTGTCAACTTTAAGTATAAATAGCTCATGTAATACCTCATTTGAGGCGTGTGTTCCCATATGAACTCTTCTAAACTCTCCCGCTTCTTTCTTGTTTCTCTTTATAGATCAAGAGTGCACACACACACCATCTGTCTCGATTGAGGTAGGATTAGCATAGATTTATTCGAACTATTTTAAGAGAAAATCTTCACATATGTTTCTATATCTGTTTGGTATAATGATTCTTTCTAAATCAATTAAATAACTAATGCATTTAATTTATCTTGTTTTTTTTTAACGGCAAAGATGGAATATAAATAAAAAGAGTCTAGCAAGACGCTAGAAACTTAAAGTACAATAGAGTTAACAAAAATAATTAACATAACATCAAAAAATGGTAAAATCCCGAGACTTTAACTGCGAGGGAGTCAAAAGGGATGAATAAACTTTTGACACGAAGGCCGACGATTTGGTTTTTCCACTTCCGGCAAAAGAAAACCCCCCTCCCGGAGGCCGTAGCACCGTTTTTTACATCTGGGTGGATTTTGATGAAACCCCAAACAAGTCCCGAGAGAAGGATGAAAAGAAGAACCATCCTCAAAACCGACGAAAGCAGCTCTAACCATTGCCATTACGCGCGATCGAAAGGGGATACATAAGCCAGTCATTCCAAGGATAACTTCATATGGCCCATTGTGAAGTCAAGACTATGAAGAGAAACGAACATTATCGAATAGATCAACTTTCTCAACGGTTGAGAGATAACGTGACTCTATTTCGGTATCATCCAAAGCACCAAAGAACCAAGGTAGTAATAAACTTAGAACCTGTGATGTTTTTCTCTTTAGAAGAATGCCAAGAGATGATCCACTCATAAAGGAATCCCCAAGAAGAAGCTTGAAAAGAGAAATACACACATCTAAGAAACTAGTTGGAGTTATAACGAGCTTCCACATCGGTAGCAATATCACATTCGAAGAAAATATGATTAGCAGATTCAACATTGGCATTGCAAGAAGGACAAGAGATGGCCGAAATATCCATACCACGCGAAATGTTGATTTTATGTATTTCTAAAAAGTTTCGTTTTATAGAACATGTTGCCCCGAACTAACTGTCACGAAGAGAGTTGACTTTCAATAAAATCAGAGACTAACTGGCCGTTTAGTTTGTGAAAAATATCTCGTTTTTTCTCGAAAATTTGAAAATCCGTTTAGTCGTTTTTTTCAACATTTTTCAAAAAAAAGTAATTCTCACTTTTTTTCAACATTTTAATCAAAAAAATAAAAAGTTCATTCTATCATTTTCACTTTTTCTTTATCGTTTTCTTCTCAATAAAAAGAAACGGGATTCATAAACATCAAACATACACCATTCTAACTCTAATATCTCGTGCCATCCTCCACCGTCCATTTTAACGGTCGTTTGAAATTATTTTTAAAATTTTTTTGTTTATACGTTCTCATCCGTTTTGGTACGCTTTTGTATATTTTCATCCGTTTTTGTCCGTTTTTATACGTTTTTATACGTTTTTATCCGTTTTATTCGTTTTCATCCGTTTTTGACAGTTTCTATCGTTTTTTAACGTTTTCGTCTGTTTTTGTATGTTTTCATAAGTTTGCGTACGTTTTTGTACGTTTTCATAAGTTTGCGTACGTTTTTTAATGTTTTCGTCTATTTTTGTACGTTTTTAACGTTTTCATCCGCTTTTATATGTTTTCATCCGTTTTTATCTGTTTTTAAACGTTTCCATCCGTTTTTATACGTTTTCATCCGTTTTTATACGTTTTCAACCGTTTTTATACGTTTTTAACGTTTGCGCCGTTTTTTACATTTTCGTACGTTTTCGAACGTTTTGTATGTCTTTATCCAATTTCTCCCGTTTTCGTCTTTTTTCATACGTTTTTATCCATATTGTACATTCTCGTCCGTTTTCGTGTATTTTCGTCCGTTTTCATGCGTTTTCGTCCGTTTTATATGTTTTTATATGTTTTACACGTTTTCACTCGTTTTCATCCGTTTTGTACATTTTTTGACGTTTTTATCCGTACAAAAGCGTATAAAACATACAAAAACGTACAAAAGCATACAAAACGAACGAAAGCGGAGCGTACACAAATGAATGAAAACGTACAAAACAAACAAAAACGGACGAAAATGGAAGAGATCGTATAAAAATGGATTAAAACGTTTAGAAAAGTATAAAACGGATAAAAACATATGAAAACGGATGAAATGGTATAAAACGTTCAAAACCTACAAAAACGGACGAAAATGAATGAAAACATATAAAACGGATAAAAACAGATAAAAAAGAATGAAAACGTATAAAATCGGATAAATACACATAAAAACGTATACAATCGGATAAATACACATAAAACGTATAAAAACGGATGAAAACGTAGAAATTCGTAAAAAACGTACAAAGGAGATGAGATCCCTCTAGACCTGTTATTTTCTATAGATCAATTGAACTCATCGGGACCCTTGATTCTTTTTAGATCTAATGGGTGTGATCAAATCATAGATTTACACATTAAGGGCAAAATTGACCACTATATAACCCCAAAAATCACCACCCATCTTTATTTTTTCCCAAAAAAACACAGATAAAAACACACACACAACCACATCCCGATTCACCATATACAAAAAAAACTACAAATAAAAAACAATGATTTTGATTGACTTTTTAGTCGATTCGTTACTAAATGGATGATAATCAGGTAAATGAAATAAATTTGAAAGGAAAATATGTCATTTTTGAAGAAAATCATATTGTGGATGATGAGAATCAAGTTATGGATAAAATGGTTACAGATATTAGATCTGAAAGAAAATTTACACGTTGTTCGAGGTAAAATGACATTCGATTTTATTTTTTTTGTTTTGTTATCATAAAGATTTAGATATGTGATATAACATCTAATTCAAGCACTTTTTTTCATGATTCTAGATCTCTGGTCTTCATAATTATAAAAGATTCGTGAAAATGATTTAAAATCATGTTAAGCGAATACAAATTGAAAGAAAAAGATGATGCTGATGAACAAAATCGTGTTTTGGAATTCAAAAATCATGATATGCGTGATTTAGATCCAGATCAGCTCAAGAAGATAGTGTAGATGCAGTTGCAGATAAAATCACGCGTGATTCCATTTTGTTATAAAAATTATAAATCACGTGTGATTTTTCATAAATCACGTGTGATTTTTCATAAATCACGTGTGATTTTTCATAAATCACGTGTGATTTTTCATAAATCACACGTGATTTATACATAAAACAAAATATGAAAATTAGTTATTCATTTCTTGTGTTGTTATAAGATACTATGTGATGTTTATTTAAAACCTGAAAAATTGTATATAAAAATTTGTTAGGCTCGAGACAAATGTGGTGCGAAAGGATATTTCTTGTGTTGTTATAAGATACTATGTGATGCTTATGTCAAAACTTGACAAAATTGAATTAAAAATTTGTTAGGCTCGAGGACAAATGTCGTGCGAAAGGACTGATGACGGAAGAAATAAGAATGGGATGAAGAGATTACTTGAAGTTAAAGTGAAGCCGAAAAAGGAATGTGCAATTGTGGGAGAAGACTAGCTTGAATACCAAAAAAACTTGTCCGTTAAATTCAAAGGCGAAGAGAAATATGACAATGATTATTCATTGTTGTTTGAAAACTTTTGTTTTAAATCTACTTTTTAATTTATTTTTTTACAATTTCTTTGAATTATTAGTTGAATATATGAAATACTCTTTTACTTGAATACATTGATTTTCATTTTATTGAATGCTATGTTCTTTGTTATTTGTATTATGTTAGAACTTAAGATTTAACACAATCCTCAAAATATTATAAAAAACTGTAAAAGCACAAAACCATGAGAGTGTAATAAACCTATTGTAAAACTCAAAGTAAAAATTACTGCCCAACCACATGTGAATTTGGTAAATCGGTGTGATTTGCTATTAAAAATTACATTTGATTCATGGTAGGAACGTAAATGTATTTCATGTATTAATCACATGTAATTTACTCAACGGCATATATATTTACTTGTAATGAATAAGTAAGAAAAAATAATAGTATATTAAAAGACTTGTTTTCATATAATACATCTTAAGATGAAACTTACGATACTTAGACAAAAAAAAAAAAATTAGTAACATCGACTATATACTTGATTAAGTTATGATTCTTTGTCCAAAAAATTGTTAAGAATCTGCCATAAGTATATTAATAAGATGCAAGTGTTAAAACTAGATCGAAAACAACACACTAACACAATCATAAACATGTTTTTTGTTGTTGCACTTGACATTGCTAAATCGTGTTTACGTTGATCTATGTTGTTTACTTATTTAAGGATAAAGCGAATCCTTAATTCTTCATCAACATATTTTTCTGCAAAGTTAAACATCCTTTTTGGCGTGCACATTCAGCTCGATTAACAATATTTTTGTAGCGTACATGAACCTCAAACGCTTCAACATGTTAAACTAGATCTTTGACTGAGTACTTCGACCACATTTCAATATTATTGGCAGCTTTGTTTCAACTTTTTTAATTACTCTGCAATCAATTAAAATAAAATAAATTAACTATTAAATAAAACTATGTACAAATCACATGTGATTTTGTACAAATCACATGTGATTTTGTATAAATCACATGTAATTTTGTCCAGTTCTTCGTCAATAATTACAACATCAATAAGTAATACCTCTTAACATCATAACTAACAACCACAAATAAAAATAACACGTAACTAAGTCACTATAATCCCTAAAACCTACGAAATATATTTTTGTGTAATCATGTATACATATATGTTTAAGAATTACATTTGACTTAACGGCTATATGCATATTCAAAATTTGATAAATCCCATGTATTATCACAGAGCATTCATACCAAATTATGTGCATCAACAATAATAACAACATCAATCATAAAAACAATAACAAAAAATACAATTATCTACCAAAATATGAATAAGAACTTTAATAATTATCAAAACAACAATAACATACTACAATTCATAACAACTCATATGTGATTCGGTTTCGTTGTTCATCTACAACTACAATGACACAATCCGTGGTAACCAATACCTGTTAGCATCATAATCAAAGATGAAGAACAATAATTTGTAACCAAATCACTATGAACCCTAAAATATAAAAAATACACAACCTAAACCCAAAAATATCAAAAAAATAATTAACAACTTCAATATCCCTAGTACGAAAAAAACATCAAAGAGAAATAAAAAAAATCACCATAAAAACGAGATTTTCATAAGTGATTAGATCGTGTTTGTGATGAACTAACTTGAATAGAAGACGAATCATGTCCTTAAAATAGTGTGAATGAAAGATTTCACTACTTCTAACCATTAATTTGATCCATATTTATGATTGTTAATATTGGGGAAAATTAGGAGTATTATTAGGATGAGGAGTTTGAGAAGGTTTGATGTCTAATGAATTTTTTTGTAACTGTTTGTGTTATGGGAGAGGTGGCTGTGGGGGTGTTGGTGAGTTAGGTTGAAAAAGACCTTAACACCCCTCCGTTTTTATCATTTTCTTTTATTTATTTTCTAATTAAAAAATCATAATTAATTCAACAAAAAACGAACCCCACCCCAAAGGGATATAAAACTGACTATGAAACGGGAGGAGATGTGTTCATTTGATCTATATGAAGAAATTGTGATCTATATGGAACTTTTCTCACGTACAAAGATCCAATATTAAAAAAAAGTTGACTATGAAAAGAAAAAGGCTTAAAAATAGCTTTATATAAACATCTTTTCATTTTTTTGAAAAAAGAAATATATAACTCTATCTAAACGGGTTTTCAAAATTCTTAACTCTCCTCTATGGAAGAAAAACCATTCCCTTTTTTTAAAAATTTAGAAACAGAAAAACTAGAAAAAATTTCGCCAACTAAACGGCACCTAATGCTTTTAATCTAAAGCCGTTGCTTTTTACAAGCTTTACCTTAAAAATACCCCTTGATCTTAAGCTCCCATACTGGACAATAACGAATGATACTATTAAAAATAAAGTTGATACCAACCTTATAATAATGTTAAGAAACGAAAACTAATACGGAGTACTAAGAAAGGGGTGTAACCAAAAGAGGTTTGTAACCAGTATCATTCCACCGAGAGCAGGGATGGCAAAAAAGCATGAATCCCACGGGAAAATTTAAAATTCGAAGTTTTTGAGGTGGGGGGGAGAATAATTATCGGGTTACAGGACGGGTTTCGATACCTTAACGAGAATTCTTATCGGGTTTGGGGCGAGGAGGTATATACGCATACACAGGGACGGAACTTGAACATTTTTATTGGAGGGGCCATTATATATGGTATTCATTTTAGGGGGGCCAATATACATTTTTCCTAACATTTGGTGTAAAAAATAACTATTAGTATTAGTAAAAGGGTAAATTTTGTACATAACCACAACAAATTTGGGGGGGCCACAACCCCCTTTGGCCCTTACAAACTTCCGTCCCTGCGCATACATATATCTATATACTTCGTATGGCCAATGCTTAATATATTTATAGGTTCATGATTCTTCGACTTGCATAAATTCATATCGCTAACAATGTAATAATAATAACAAACGAAGAACGACGCGCCTAAAATAGAGCAACCCCATAAGATCTCAATGTGGAGTACCCTGATAAAGTCCCCGATGAGGATGGGGCGGGTTTTTTGATGATTTTTGTAATCGGGTTTGGAAATAAAGATAGTCTGCCCATCTCAAACCCGCCACATTAGGTTTGTAGGACCACCAATTTTTAATCAACAAAGAAAAACTAACAAAACATGTTTTCTGTTTTGACCAGTATTGTAAATAACGGCCTTGGCGGCCGATATATCACTGATATATTACTTATCGGTGGTCAGCCGATACGTTTTGCATAAACGGTAAAATAACGATTTGATCAATATCGGTCAACAGTCGCGTCAAACTCGCGCGATCTTTTGGTGTTCTGATTTTTCTTGATCGTGATTTAATTTGAGAAAAAATGTTTGTTTACAGCTGATAAGAGAGAAGAGATGAGGGGATAGCAAGCCAAGATTAAAGCTTCTCTTCAACTTTGTTGACCACATGTACGCGAAACAAAGAGGAAAAGCATATGGGATGATATATCTGAATCTATTACCACATGAAACGTATTGATCAACTTTGTGTATTGATAAAGGAGGTGACGGGTTGAGCTATGTGAGATGTCTCTAAGACCAGGAATACAATATGAAAAGCCGAGTTGTGTGCTATCACTATATAACATAAATTATTTCTTGCCCATTAAAAAAAACCTCAATAGGCTTTGAAAAATAAAATACTTGTGCTTTAGAAAGAGCTTCAGGAACAGTGTAGCTGTGGCAAAAATCTTCACAAAAAAGTGATGTCACTTCAGCAAAAATGCTCAACCGGCACCTAGAAAATCCTGTAACGGACACCAATTTTGCCTAGGGCTAATCGGTTGGCCACCACATTTTCTGGTGATGTTGGCCAAATTTTTAATTTTTTTTTCATTTATATAAAAATAAAATTACACAATATAATTAAAATTAAATTCATTACATAAAAATAAAACATTACATAAATAGTAACCTAATATTGCTTGAAGATTGAATTTAGTTTGGATTGAGATCCTCTAAAGTTTGTGTCTAATGTTTTGTCATGTTGAACCAATGAAATAAAAGTAAATAAACTAGTGGGGTCATAATAAATAAAATATGTGATATATTAATTTATCTACTCTCACAACATATGAACTTGAGAAGAACATGAGAAAGTTAAAAATGAGAGGATCCTAATCTATTTAGTTTGGTGGAAAGTGATGATGGCTTACTTTGTTGAAAATAGAAGCAGGTATCTAATGGTATACTATAATATCCTCATTATCCTTTACTAATTAAAGGGTCACTTGTCTAAAGAAAAAAATTAAAAACTTTTTTTTGTAATAGTCGTCTTCTTCCCATGGTCTTCCCAGCCATGGGTCGTTTTCTTCCCAAACACAAAAACTCAAACACAAACTCACACACACATAAACTCACACTCAAACACAAAAACACAAACTCACACACAAATAAACACCCACATAAACACAAAAAAAAGTAAAAAAATAAAAAAAATCAATGGCGTGGGTTGGTTGTGATGGCCCGAGAGATAACGGCGCGAGGTCCGGAACCGTGCACCGTTGGGTTTTCTCGTGCCGTTGACCACCCTTTGGCACGACCGTTCCTCCCGCTCTTAATAAAAGTATACAAAACTTAATTAAAACCACACATAATGCATATACATAAGAGAGGGACTTTATTTTCAGCATCATATTGAAAGCGTGCATACATGCACACCTCTAAAGAAAAAATTTGTATTTTCAATTTTTCATTAAATTCTTTAGAACAAATGTTTTTTTTAACATATTTGTTTTATTTAAAACATATGTGCAGAAATAAAATTATTAAAGGCGTGCATGTATGTTTTTGAAAGTTCTCGCACTTAATTTGATGTTGAAAATAAAGTTACACATAGTAAGATATACATAAGATATATAGTTAAAAATAATAAGAATATTAAAAAATTATTAAATATATATATTTTGCAGATTTTATATCAAATAAATATTCAAAATATTAAAAATATATTTATTTTGTGGTTATTGACTTATTTTGTTAAGAAATTGCTTATATTTATTTTTTTAAATAAATTCCTTTATAATTTAGGGTCTTTGCCGAGAAACCGATAAATCGCCGCCAATACCGATATATCGTTTAAAGGTGGTCGACCGCCGAAGTACCGCCGAGCGATATTTACAACCTTGATTTTGACAACTAGACTGAACAAACTGTTTAGACAACACATGACAAGTATTCAACAGGGCTATAGGGATTCCTATATGACATTTTAGCGAAAGAACTGATGGTTGATAGTTGATACCATGTTATATTTCATTTTAGTCCTCAATGACTGAAGAGTGTGGTACTAGGCTATCTCCGGGTGTATATCAAACAGTGTTGGATAGTTACCAACATGTTGTTCTGTTGTCACACGGATGTAAAAGAATTTGGATCAGCTGAACCAAATAAAAAACTTAAAAAAAGTAGGTTAAAACGGAAACTTTTGAATCCATTGTTGTTCGGTCCCAACGACAAAACTAGTTGTTTACAATTACTGTCGACTATAAAGTGCTCGTAATTACAAAGGATCTCCGGATTTCATTATCCATGTAATACCTACAATCTTGACATACACTAAAACTAATATCCAAAGTGACCTAACAGGTTTAGTTCTCAATTACTTCTTTTTTTGGGTAGCAAAAAGTTGTACCAAATCAGAGAACTCATTCGACCTTTGCCACTCCCCCAGGCATGCTGCTACTTTCAGCCACCGTGTCTCTGACAAACCTGAATTAAGAAAACACATGTATTAATGAGTTTCCTAAATGGTGATTTATGTTGCAAATTAAATGATACTCTGAGAACCGAAGTATGGGATTCATCAATTTCTTTTAATCATTTGTACATGAGGAAAAAGATAGAAAAACTGGAGGTCGCATTTTAGACCCATTTACCAAAAATGGGTCCAATTGTTGTAGCATGTTATCTCTAATAGCCCAAACACGCAATATTTGAAAACATAGATAAAACTGAAGTGGCTCAAACAGATAGGTCATTGACATGTCAAACAGGTTGAGCGTCATCAGAAGTGCTTTCAAATACCATTTCAGAAACAACTTTTACTTCAACACTGTATTTTTAGATTTTATATAGTAATACATTACTACATTAGCTTACTGAAAACAAACAAAAAGGTGTTGATGGTTGGTCGACCCAATTTGTTTCAGACATGTATTTAAATCTTACCCGTTTTGACCTATTACCCAGCCCACCCACCGACCCATTTGCCTTTGAATGAGAAATTAACCATTCCATGATGTAATGAATTAACAGATGAAGCAGGAAACTGGGAAAAGAAAAAACAAAGATAAATGAAACGAGACTTTTACCTTTCTATTTTATCGCGAGATGATTGTAGAACATACATAGAGAGAACAAATGACATAAGAAGCCCTGTTCATAATCAAGAGAGCTAATATGAGAACACTTCACTAGTCTCAAGTTTCAAACAAAAGCTTGGATGTTTCGTCTAAAGATGAAAAGTTAGACCCTCGTGCACCAAGAGAAGTCTTTATACATAGTATTTTCAATGCATCGTAGCAAAATACTATCCGTATTAGTTGTAAATCAGTATAAGTGATCTGCATGTATGTTTACCTGATCCAAAGAGAACATAGAACCCGGAAGTAACATCTATTTCTGATTGTTCCTCCCTAGAAACAGGCAGTCGTTAGTTACAGAAACCAAGATAGGATGAACATATATAGAAAACGTTAGCTATAAAGGTAAGTCGAAAGTCACCCAAAATGTATTTTAATAAAGCCCCTACAGAATTTTACAGAGTTATTTTGTCACCATATAATATTGAATTATACACTAATTATTAAATGGAAAAACCGAAAAACTGGTTTGTGTCAAGCAGACCCATAATCAAAGACTATCCTTTTTGATTTGTTACACAACCCGCCAGCCCTGTGCTCATTTAGCCACCTCTAGACATAACCAAATGCCAAGAAACAATAACTTTTTTTGGGAGAGCAACTATATTAAAAACGCCAAGAAACAATAACAACTAACCATGTGTATCTGACAAGCACATGTTTTGGCCATATTTGAGAATCCCAGAATTGCTTGCCAATGTCAGGATGAAGCTCCACATCTGCTCAGTACAAATAGATGCAAATTTGTCATCTCAACAGTTAACTTAGTAAACATTCATAAACTGTACCTAAAATTTCAGTACAAACAGATGTACAGGTTCACCATACATATATGCATTGTAAGATTGAACATAACTTTCAAGCTAAGCAGTGCTTATGCTTTAGTAGCACAAACTTTACATGTGTAGGCTTAAAACATAGAGTATATATGCAGACTTGAGTCACTTGACTAGTGACTTACATTTACCATGTTGTTATGGAGGCACGGCATTTAGTTAGCCACCAAAGTAAGAAACAGTCGCCGCCAGCGCAAATAATATGGACTGTAAAAAGCAATTGAGGTGATAAAAAATTTGAACTCCACTAGATTAAGTTGAAAATGTCAAGTGAACCTCCTAGTGAGATTGTGTTAGAACTATTACATTAGTTCATCATAAACTAATTCGGGCATTACACTTTCCCAGGAATAAAAACACCATAGAGCGTGTAGTGAACTCTAACTTATGATGAGCTTAAATTTCCAAAAATAAATAAAAATGAACTTTTTAATCGAGATTTTTTCTCATGGTGAAAACTACTGTTTGTTGATCCATTAAGATGTTTGATTTTTAAAAAATATATGAAGTTATTTGATACTCATTTCTTGCATCATTCCAGCAATTTTGGGAAACCTACGCTGGCACAAGTTCATTTCAACTTCAATGATCAGACAAGTTAATACCAATTATTCCATTACCACATCATTTATACTGTATTCTCTTAACCTTATTTTTTCGAGAAAATGAAGGAAACGGGAGGGAAAAAAACCCATTTGATCCTCAAATTTTTAACAAGGGAACTGGGGATTAGGCACTGAAAATGTGTTTTCCTGATGAACTTTCTGCCACATTTTAAAAGAAAATGAGGGAAAGGGAAGGAAAGAGCTTTAAAACACATTAGATGGCAAAAGTAAGCATCTACTTTTGAACTCTAAAACACTAAACATCTCATAATATGGGCGTGATTGTAAAACCAGTAGAATCTCTTTCCTTTGCCTGCACCTTAAAGATCATGAAATGTTATTAGCTTTGCATCCGTTTTTTCCCTCTTTTGAACTCAACAAATATAATTGATTACTTTTCCTTCCTTTCTTTCTCCTTTCCGGTCTGTTCAGTTCACAAAGATTCTCTTTTCAAGCATCGTAAACACAGTAAGGAGGGTAATAGATTATATTAGCATGCTTATTGTACAAATTGTATATTTTAGTTCACTTATCCAAACATCGATCGATTGTATAATCTGCTGATATGGGTATTTCTAGAAGTTTGAATTTTGTTGGATCTTACTCCACCAAGAGGTGGCTTCATGTAGCTATGTCAAAACTACGTACAGGATGGTGATTTTAGTTATGTCTCGATATAACTCTTTACAATACTAAGTATATACAACAAATGCATATATGATTTGTATTGCGAACTACTTGATCTGTCAAACATTCTGATGTTCCATAAATATGTAGGATGGGTGAGAGATAATGCAAACTTTGAACGGCTTAGCTCCCACAGTGTTTGGAGATACATAATGGCAAGTGGGTAACCATTATGTCAAGGTTGGTCATTGAGGGTGCTTACTCTAAGGGTGAGTACTGTAACAAGGTCAGTCACTTAGGATGCTTAATTGGTCGATGGTAATCATGGCAAGGGATCATGACTGTTTTGATAGACTGCTTGGTGTTACCTCGCCAATCAGTGACAGTAGGTTTCCACCGGGTAGTTTCCATGATTCAATGGTATAAGCAAGGCAGTATTGACTAATTATATGAAAAAAAACCTCACTTAACGAGGGCATGACCTTGTTGAGCTATTGGTACACCCTTTATAAAGATTTACGTAACTATTTGATGATACATCTCATTATGAACACTTTATGTTGCTATCTAATTATTCTTTTCAACGACTTGATATATGTCGACTAGGGGCACTTTGAAAACAAAGCCTTTTTTGTTTATGCGAAAATAGCAACCCCTTTGTATGGAATGTAATCAGCAAGTCATTGTAAATTTGGAGATCAGTAACACCCAATTGTAATCTAGTGTTGATGTATCTAACTAGATTGGTGAGATTTTTAACTTAATAATTTTATAGCTTATGTATCTAAAGGACATGATATTGTGGTGGGTTGTGACTACAGAAGATACATGCCTAAAAACTCGTACGCTGTTTCCTAAAATTGGGACGTTATTTTACCGGGGAATTTCCCCTTTACCCAAAAAAAAATTGGGACGTTACATGAATCTTAAGCACGCATCAAAATACTAAAGAACTGAATCCATCAAAATAGAGCTAACAGCAAGCTACCCTTTCCATTCGTCCCTACTTAATGAACCAAGTAAAGAAAAATGCAGCCCATAAATGAAAAATATTTATGACAGAGAAGTATAAAACAGATAAACTGTCTCCTTAAGTGCATGTCAATAACAGATGTAGATGTCTTAACTATATTCTTTCAGAGAGGTGTTTGAGAGAGAATGAATACATGACTTGGCCAGAAGAAAAAGGTTGCAGGTCGCATGGCAAAGCCGATAGTAAATAATTTTTTTTTTTTGGTAACCATGGTTTCCGACACATTGCCTGACTAATCCACGGGGTTTGAACCCACCACCACACAGACTCAAACCATCAAACCAGGTAAAGCCCTCCCTTTGTTTTAATACATGTTTGTATTTAGTTTAACCGGGAATATGCACTTCAAACTAACAATGATAGAAAATCAGGTAAAACCATGATTTTTAATTGTTATATATGCTTGTATGCTGTAAAAGCTGTGAAAGTTATAGCATCATTACACAAGGACATAAATTCTATAAACCTATCTTAACAAACTAACGTTACCAGCAGTCATAGATACATCCTTGTAAAATAGATCAAACCTCTGAATAATATTATATGATATACATGAACTAAAAGCAATTGTAACTTACAATGATGTGGCATGTCTACAACCTTAGCAGTGACACCAAGTAAATCATTTCCTGAGTACCTCTGTATAAAATGCAATGTAAAACACCTAATCGTCAGCATCATTCATACTATGAGATGATTAAAAATGCATAAGAATATGTTTCCTTACCAAATGGACATCAATCATCGGGACCTCAGAACTTTTACGATTTACAACAAGTAACCATGGAATGTAATACTTCTCTTTTCCAACTTGAAATGAGCTGCATTCATTCATTCATTCCCATGGTTATAGAGGATAAAAGCTTATAGGCGACTGAATGCTATCACCAATGAAATTTTTAGCCAAAATGATCAAAAATTACCAAACAGTTTTCAGTGTGTACATTATCATCTTGAAAGGGTTTTATGGATTGCCTTATTTTTCGGCTAAGAATTAACTACTTATATGCTAATAAAAAATAAGTACTTCAGGAAATAGTGTCAGGTTTATCTTATTTTGAAGAAAATGCAATAATACTCCAAAAAAATGAAAACTTATGTTATATCACTAAAGGTTCAAGCAGAAGACTAGCAACAATAATCTACCTTAGTTTACCAGCTTAGTAGTTATGTTAGTTTATGCTATAATAATTTATATGTTCCTGTAGGTTTTAGCAGTTATGTGTCTTTATGTGTCTTAGGCAGTTATGCCAAGTAGCAGTTTCCGTAGCAGTTTCCTTAGCAGTTGTAGTGTAATAAGTTTATATATAGAATAATCAAAAAAGGAACAGGCAAGTTGTCTTTTCCAGAAATCTGTGTGTGTGTGTGTTTTAAGAGATCGGAGAGTTCTCTAATGAGCTCTCAAAGTTAATGAGTAAATCAAATAAAAAAGGCAAATAAAAAAGGCAGAACAACAAAGAAATACTCTAACCCGTCGTTTGATTTCACCCTACAAAGACCCATAACCAGATCCGTAATTCGGGACCATAACAACTTATTACAAAATGTTAATCATTTATAAACAGTATTAAGTTAAAAATGACCATAGAAAAAAAGAAAAAAAATTCCTACTTGCTTACTAAAAACTACTTATTTACCTCAGAATAAGCAAAAGGATAAAACAAAACACGCGCTGAGTACTTATCTCGGCGTAAAATAAGAAAATAAGCACGCAAAAACCCCAAACATCAAATTTACACATAGTAAGAGTTACTCACATTTTGTACGGATCAGCACCAGTGAAACCAGTTGGCTTAGAAATAGGAACCAATACCTATAACAAACAAACAACAAAATCATCTACAAAAATAAATATAAAATTTGTCAAAAAATTATTAAAAAAATACCTCACGATTCACACCAAAGATAGGGCAGTGACGACCAATCATATCATGCCAAACAGTTCTCGACTGTTGAAAAAAAAAGTTCAAAACAAATCATTGATAAAAAAAGAAGTAAAAAGATGTATTTTTTGATACATACGGAGTGATATTGACCCATTTTACTCATGGGAACGATGTCACCAGGCCTATAACTTGCACATTCTGAAATCATTGATATAAATATCAAAAAGATGATGCTGATTATCGTCGTCAATCTGTTCACCATTTTGGAATTGGCCCAGATCAGGAGAAACAAAACCCCTTTGTGACGATTAATTTTGCCCTATTTCTGACTAAATCTAGAAGTAGTCACAGATAGTGAAAGTAGTTTGAGTGTGAAAAACAAAGCAACGTTGTCGCTGTAGTTTAGTGGTAAGAATTCCAAGTTGTGGTCGTGGAGACCTGGGCTCGAATCCCAGTAAGCCGCACAATATATTTTATCTTAGTTTTTCGTGTTTTATCTAGTGTTCATTATTTTAGAGTGATATAAAATATCTTAGAATTAACATAATATTAAGTTAAAATCGTTGCAATAAAATAATTTTTTTTTCCTCGAATTATTCTGTCTTTCTCACATATTCATGATTACCATTGTTATTATCCTCGATGAATCCCACACGTGTTCCAAACAAACTTCACTCATCTCTAATTTTGTTGTCCACACCGACGTCCTTTTGTCGTCGTTCACACGTGTCTAAATTTTTTTTCACTTTCTCTACTCTAATCCTTCTGTCATCCACACACACAATTATATTATATATGATTAACCTTAGCTTAATCCCACACGTGTCCTTACATACGTTATGTGTTTTACCTGCAAATCTCCATTTAGGTTTAAAGCTTTAATTAATCATATATGTGTCATCATGTTGGTCATGGGTTTTAAAGGCATAAGTCCACTTAGGTTTGAGGTTAATTGCATGATGTACATGTGTAATTCAACAACAGCTACGTTTTATGCAAGGTGATTTGTCATTCACAAAATCAAGTTCACTCACTTCTTTGAGCTAAGAAAAAAATTTGAAATTCATGTTTCGATTTTAGTTATGTGGGTTTCAAATTATTTAGTACATTTATGATTGTTTAGTTTATGTATTGCATATGTCATAGCGTTAGATATTGATGCGTAGTTATAGTCTTTGCAATTGTGTTTGGTTCCGTTTGTGTTAGGAATATGATTGCATTGCAACTTTTTGTGTAGATTCTTAAATGTATTACAAATGGCATAGCGTTAGAAAGTGATGCCTAGTTATATAGTGTTTGCAATTGTGTGTGGTTCTATTTGTGGTAGGAATATGATTGCATTGCAACTTTTTGTATAGATTCTTATGTGGGTTTCAAATGATTTTATGCATTTATGGTTGTTTATTTTATGCATTACAGATTTGATACCGTTAGAACTTGATGAGGTGTCATTTTATATATTTTTTCGGGGTCACTGAACCTCCTAAAATCATGTAAATATGCCCAAATTATACACTTAATCGTTTCTTTTTGTTGTTTAGCATTTGGGAAGCATTTGGAGGAAAAACACATGACTTGGGCTCAATTTGGGAAGAAACGAGACAAGAATGCAACTCTACATGATTTTGATCAAGCTTTGGATTTACAGTGCGTGGAGACGGCGTCACAATTCCTTCTGACGCCATCATGATCTTGAAGCGATGACGTCACAATCTTTTGTGACGATGTCAATGTAGCCGACATAAAAAAGCCCATGGAATCATCTGCGGGCTAACGACGTCTCAATTTCTAAATGACGCCGTCAGAACCCAAACTCCATATATATAACCCTTATTTTTTATGTTTTGTGTGAAAAAACGAGAGGTATTAATAACATAAAATATTTAATACTTTTTAGTGTCAAATTACCTCCTATATTACCGGCAAATGTTTCACTAATACTCGAAAATAAGATATTTTCTATCATTTTGTAGTTTTCAGGTGAAGTGCAGGAAAATGACAAGAAACAAGAGAAAAGGGACTAAAAGTACAAATATTCACGGGTTCTTAAAAGAAGTTACGGCGTAACAGATTCAGAAGGTTACGCCGTAACAAAGCTCAAACAATAACGCGTAATTCAGGAGAAGATTACGGCGTAACCACATATATGGTTGCGCCGTAACCATTATTATGGAAGGAAATCTTGATCAAGTTAAGATTACGGCGTAACACCCCTTATGGTTGCGCCGTAACATAGAAGATCTTGACATATGAAAAGTGTATCAAGAGTTTACGGCGTAACACCCATATGGTTGTGCCGTAACATAAAAGATCTTGAATTATGGAAAGAATATCAAGAAGTTTACGGCGTAACACCCGATATAGTTACGTCGTAACACAATTCTGCCTTAAATTTGGAATGTCGTGTATTGAAGGTTACGGCGTAACACCTATATTGGTTACGCCGTAACATGTTCGAAACCTATAAATAGAGGCCTCATTCAGTCATTTCGACATCACTTCCTTCACAGCCAATTGGAGAGGCGACAAAGGCTTCCAACCTTAAAAGAATTCCACCTGGAGTCCAAGGGAGATCACACTTTACTTATTTTTTGTATTTAATCGTTCAAATACGAATATTGTAAGAATTATGAGCTTTCAATCTATGATTACTTTTATTTCTTGTTGTGTTTCCATTACCATGAGCGGCTAAGCACTTAAAGTGTTGACCTAGTTATGTAATTACTATTGTTATGATGATTGTTTCCTGTTAGATTATGGTTTCGTTAGATATTCCTTGACTATCATGTAACCCTGGGTTTTGGTAGTATTGCGGGTGGTTTGGATCTTGCTTGACCCATTATTAGATTACCAATTCAATATGGGATCAACCGGGTACTAGGGAGGATTTGACACTCCGTCCCTAGTGTAGGAACTAACCGGTCTCCGCCCTTATCACTTAATATACTTAAAAAGCACAGGAACTCTTTCAGAGGGGATTAATAATCTGTATAGGTTATTAGATAATTTTTGGAAATAGTTATGATTAATTACTATAACGTAGATAACCTACCTCTTATACGATTTAGATTGATTCGGAATCGCAGGGAGTATAGGATAGACTAAATATACCTATTCAAGTCTATCGACCTTAGAAACCACTAATGAAACCATAGTTTAACATTACACGGGAAAACGTATTCATAACAGTAGTAATGAAGTAACTAAGTTAGCATGTTTTCTCTCCTGATATCTACAACTCTTTTAATTTTCAGTATTTAATTTTATTGTTATTTTAATTCATTTCAAATCAAATCAAAAAACTATTTTTAAACGTGACATTTCAAATTAAAACTAATTGCAACTTAGCTCTTGGGACGACCTTAGATTTACCATTCTGTACTACTCACATCGGGTTCTCTGCCCGTTAGTGCGTTGTCAGGTAGATCGAGTTTTATAAATTTAAAACTTAAGTAAAATTATATCAAAAAATAAATACGCATCAAGTTTTTGGCGCCGCTGCCGGGAGCTAAAAATTAGAATTAATTTGATTATTTTGTTATTTCTCTTCTTTCCTTAAACTCTATATCTGCAAGAACTATGGAAGAAGTAGACATCGATACTCTTACCATGGAACAATACTTAGCATTATCACGAGAAAACTAGGTACCGGGCGTGGTTAAACTAGAAATTAGAGGCAATGTCAATTTCGAAATCAAGAGTCAATTCATGCGTGAATTGAGGGAAGATACCTTCTTCGAAAACAAGAACGAGGATGCTGACAATCACATTGATCGGGTCCTCAGCGTCGTTGGCTTATTTAATATTCCGGGGGTTTCTTAAGACGTAGTCATGCTCTGAGTTTTTCCCTTTACTCTTACCGGAGCGGCAAAGAGATGGGTGGACAGACTCACCCCAGGAACTATTAATACCTAGGATCTCCTCAAAAAAGCCTTTATCTAAAGGTATTGCCCTCCATCCAAGACAGCGAAGCAACTTGAAGATATTCACAACTTCAAGCAAGAAGGTGACGAGTCATTATACCAAGCCTGGGAGCGGTAAACCTGCTATATAAGTGCCCTACTCATGACATTAATAGTCATCAAAAGGTAAACAGCTTCTATAAGGGTTTGAGTACTATGAACCGTCAATTGCTTGATTCGCATGGACCAAAGGGACCAATTCCTAGGATGACACGACTGATAATCTTTCCACAGCATTCAGACCCATGCTGACATTCTCTAAAAATGGCATGACGAATACGAAAAGTAGAAAGGTTTAGAAGCAAATTAGTAGCAGTGATGGACTAGCTGCCCTAGTTAATTAGATTAGCACCCTGGTCGAGACATGAAGGAAACTAAAGAAAATTCTGGGTAAAATGTCCAGTCTGCGAAGAAAATCACCTGATCAAAATACTGTCCCCTCCAATGAAGATGTAAAAGGGATATGAAGAAGTCAAGTATTAGGGAATATGGCCAACCCTTTTTCTAAACATAACGGAATATGGCAACCCTTTGTCAAACCATAACCAAGAGACCCGAGGATACAATTCCAATCGATCACCTAAGGATGGAAGAGGATAAATCTTGATCGAAACAATTAAGAAATACATGGAGGAAGCCTCTAAGAGACAAGCAAAACAAGAGGAATGGCTAAATTTTTTTTGACATAACATAGAAAAAAGCCAAAACTACCATGATGAAATCATCCATAGTCTAGAATCTAGGGTAGTAACTTTATCCAAGGAAGCAGAAACCAAGACAGATAAAAATGAAGATTATAAGGGAATTTTCACTAACAATGGAACGCCTTTATACACCTCCTTCTACTTCTCTCCTGAAGAAATCGAGTACTTTTAGGCAAACTCTGGATTTTCGGATGACGATGAATCCAAAAATGTTACATAAATTTCTGACGAAGAGTTCAAACAAACAACAACCCACTATATAGAACCGTACGTTCCCCTAATCCATTTTCTTAGAAGGCTTGAACAACATGTCGAAGAAGCATTAATCCATAAAACCATGGAAAGCCTAAAGAAAATAAAGTTAAATCGGCCTTTCCTCAAGGAAATCAGGCAATCAGACGAATATCCTAAATATATGAAAGACCTGGTAACCAACAAGCCATTAACCATGGAAAATGAAGACATTAGAATGAATCACAGATGCTCAGCCCTTTTCCTAAACCAGCTACCCTCGAAGGAGAAAGACCCTAGAAGCTTTATCTTACCCTGCTCAATCGGAAGGTTAGACTTTAACAACGCTTTAGCAGACTTAGGAGCAAGCATTAGCATCATGTCTTTTCTATGTACAAACGTCTAGGTATAGGAAATCTCGAAACAATCAAAATGAACATTGAGATTGCCGACAATTCTAAATGCATTCCGAAAGGGATTGTTAGGAATCTTCTGATAAAAATCAATAAATTTATCTTACCCATAGATTTTATTATACTTGATATTCTAGAAGATTTTAGGATGCCTATAATTTTGTGAAGACCCCTTCTTGCGACTGCCCACGCTAAAGTTGATGTCTTTAAGAAATCCATTTCTTTAGAAGTCAGGAACGAAAAAGTTATTTTTAAAATGAAAAGTGATTTACCAAATATGCAAAATGAATCAATTCTAATGATCAAAAGCAATATGATAACAGAAGAGGGTGAATTAATGAATATTGAATCTGATTTATTCATGTACATTACTAATATATGTGAATCATGCCACCTCCTTGCGATTGACACTGATTTATTCACCTATAAGGTAGAAACTCGAGAAACATACGAAGAGATAGCTTATAAGTATTGCCTGACCGCCCAGGAAGCTATTGGAGAAAAACCCATTTTAGGTAAGAAAAGACCACACTGGTGCGCCTCGATTTGTCGAAAAAAATAATGGGATTCAAGAGGTATGGGCATCATGCAACCCATCAAACGAAAAGTGTGATAGGGGAAGTTTACACAATAATGAAATTAGATGCTATTGGAAAAGCATAAACGATAATGATCGCATAGACTTAGAATAGGAAGGATTAAGCTGTATAAATTGGGTAAGGGCAAGGTACGGTAAAGTAAATGATATAACAAAAGAGAGGATCCTTCAAAAATATTGGGACAGTAAGCTTGGAGGACGAACAGGGGAAAACACTATAATGGAAGATCGGGAGGACCCTGAGAAATGTGGGGAGACCATGACAAGAGCGATAATCGGGGCAATGGTTAACAAGCTACCTAAAGAATGGTTTTCAAGGGTTAGCAAAGATAAAGATGATTTGGAAGGAATCATTGACTACCTAGAACCCACATTGTATGATGGATTCATTAACCCTGATGATGAAGCATATAAGCAAAGAAGGAACAAGTTACTAGGAATGCCATATACAGAACCCCCACCAATTTTAAAAGAAGAAGCTAAGATCACAAGATATAACCTAGGGGATGGAGAAGTCTTTACAAAAACTAAAATCTTAAACATAATAAAGAGATTTCCAGACAACCACAACTACCACCGGATATAAGGGCGAAAGATAATAAATAGAAACAATAGTTCTTAATGATTCTTTCCAATACAAAAAGGAGACATTGGTGTAAACCAATTTGCCAGTGGAAAAAAGACATGTGTACCAAGTGGGGTTCATGTAACCCTTATTTCGTTAATGATGTGATGGGAGAACAACCATAGTAAGAATAAAAAATATTTGGTATAGTAGTACGATGATGATGCGAACAAGTTGATGATTGGAGACTCTAAAGTTTTGACAATATGGGTATAGAGGTGGCCTTTGGAAAAGGTATGTAAAATGACCTATGGAAAGATAATACACAAAGTTTATTGGAGATATAAGGAGCAGAAAAATATAGAAAATGAATAAATATAGAGACGTAGTAGAGTGACAATGAGTCTAACATCTTTAAGACGTCGATTATAATATATTGTGACACGGGATGGACTATCCGGTCGTTATTCCTTTTTGCATAGTTAGTTTTCTTGTTTCTTACTTGGTTTGCTAGAATCCGTAGTAAATAGGAGGCTATTTTTTGACGAGGATCGAACTATAATATGTGGTAACTTACTGAATCTGTTATGATGTTACCGGGGTACCAACTTAAGTTTGCGCTGTTAACCATTTCAGTTACGTCGTTTAATACATTTCTCGGTTACGCATGTTAAACCTTTAAAAAAACTTAATTTTTTCATACCACTGATTAAGGCGTTAACCACCGGAGTTTACGCCATAAACTCCTTTTTTGAAAACCTCAAAATTTTATGTACTTTAAAATTATGTCTAAACCTTGTATACGTAAATAGACTTTGTGGGTATGTTCTCTGGAAGCCCTCACGAGACTAAACTCGTCCACTTGGGACACCAAGTGGTTTAAAAGGTTTGTTACATATGCTAAATGTAACCGTGATTCCTATAAAAGTGAGTTAGGTTTGTATTTTCTATACACTTTATAATTCTTGTAGAACAATTTTATGCTTTGGTTTGTTTTTGTGATCACAGGGGATAAAGAGCTTGCTCAAAGACGGAGATAATATAAAGATTTCCGCCAAATTTCAAATCTTTAAGCAATGCTCAGGGAGTTTCTTGTCCTAATTCTACTTTTTCCTTTTATTTCCTTAATGTACAATAGGGACATTGTACAATTCAAGTAGGGGTATTGGAGTAGAATTAATACTTGACGTATGTTTTGCCTTCGATTTTTTAGTTTTCTTTGAAATTTATGCCAATTTTAAAATTTTTGACATGTTTTTCTCAAATAACTAGAATTAATCTTTGCCGAATACACATTACCCTTTATTATTACTTGGTGAGATTTAAGCCTAATATTCTGTTTCTATCACATTATTCAAAAAAATCCTTCAAAATATTGAGTGTGCCGGTAGTATTGTAGACTTTAGAACTTGACTTGTACATCATTTCGAGACCTAATTGATTAGCAGGAATAGATAGTTCAAGAAGGCAACACTTAGGAAATCACCCAAATAGCCTATATGTATGTGTTTATCGACTTGTTACACTGACTTGTCGATCTCCCATGATAAACCCTTTTGTTGCACTCATTATTAGTGCAAGATACCCCTAGATCAACCTTTTTAGCCAATCTATGTTTTTACCCCATTATATATGTTTCGTTTCACCATGTCACCTTAGCCTACCTTGTAGTCTGTAAATATCTATGTGTTGAAATTGCTGGCTACCTAAAAGTTGGCACTATTACTGATGACATATTATTGATTATATGAAGACCCTCGGCTCTATCACTTTTGATACTGTTTATCTCAAGTGGGAGGGATGCATTATTGTGTACAAGAGAAATGTAAATAAAATAATAATAAAAAAAAGTGATGCAACTATAAGCCACTTTAGTGAAATAACTCCTAATGTTGGTTACATGTTATAAAACCAACAAGTATAAAGGTGGTGCAACTATAAGCCACTTAGTTTTTAAAGGATGGTGCAACTATAAGACATCCAAAAAGTAAAGAATAGGTTAGCATGCTCCGCAACATCTCATTATTAGCTAACCCATCATGACTATATGATTAGATTTTTCGCACCGAAGGACTTAGACTATGGATAGACAATAGCTGGTAATGGATGCCTTAGACTTTTACTTGACTATTCGTTTTGTGTTTTTATATTAACAACCATTAAATGTGTATCCTATGTCTATCCTAACCCCTTTATCACCCTTTAAAACCATATTACCCTTGTTGCCTTTAAGAATTATTTAGACCCTAATTCTAACTGGTGCAGATTTGTGTACTTTTCAAGCTTATGATATAATACATGCTATGACTGTACAATTGAGTGATCACCCCAAAATTAAAACACTTAGACTAATGGAGAGTTAAGTGACTTTTTATCCCCTTTTCGTGAGGTGTTCAGCCTTGATGATTTCTAGTATAAGTGTTTTATAGATTCATTTCTTAGAGTTATACCCGAGAAATCTTTTTATGAAATGTTTTAACAGGTTCTACCTAAGGGCAAGCAAAAGTCGAGTGGGGAGATATTTGATAACATCAAATATTTAATATATTTTAGTGTCAAATTACCCCCTATATTACCTACAAATGTTTCACTAATACTCAAAAACAAGATATTTTCTATTATTTTGTAGTTTTCAGGTGAAATGCAGAAAAATGACAAGAAACAAGGGAAAAAGGAACGGATGCTTAAAAGAAGTTACGGCGTAACAGATTCGGAAGGTTACGTCGTAACAAAGCACAAACAATAACGCGTAATTCAGGAGAAGATTATGGCGTAACCACATATATGGTTGCGCCGTAACCATTATTATGGAAGGAAATCTTGATCAAGTTAAGATTATGATGTAACACCCCTTATAGTTGCGCCGTAACATAGAAGATCTTGACATATGGAAAGTGTATCAAGAATTTACGGCCTAACACCCATATGGTTGCGCCGTAACATAGAAGATCTTGAATTATGGGAAGAATATCAAGAAGTTTATGGCGTAACACCCGATATAGTTACGCCGTAACACAATTCTTAAATTTGAAATGCCGTGTATTGAAGGTTATGGTGTAACACCTATATTGGTTACGCCGTAACATGTTCGAAACCTATAAATAGAGGCATCATTCAGTTATTCCGACATCACTTCCTCCACAGCTAATTAGAGAGGCGACAAAGGCTTCCAACCTTCTAAGAATTTAACTTGGAGTCCAAGGGAGATCACACTTTACTTACTTTTTGTATTTAATCATTCAAATACGAATACTGTAAGAATTATGAGCTTTCAATCTATGATTATTTCTATTTCTTGCTGTGTTTTTGTTACCATGAGCGGCTAAGCACTTAAAGTGCTGACCTAGTTATGTAATTACTATTGTTATGATGATCGTTTCCTGTTAGATTATAGTTTTGTTAGATATTCCTTGACTATCGTATAACCCTGGGTTTTGGTAGTATTGCGGGTGGTTTAGATCTTGCTTGACCCATTATTAGATTACCAATTCAATATGGGATCAACCGGGTACTAGGGAGGATTTGACACTCTGTCCCTAGTGTAGGAACTAACCGGTATCCGCCCTTATTACTTAATATACTTAAAAAGCACAAGAACTCTTTTAGAGGGGGTTAATAATCTGTATAGGTTATTAGATAAGTTTTGGGAATAGTTAGGATTAATCACTGCAACATGGATAACCTACCTCTTATACGATTTTGACTGATTCGGAATCGCAGGGAGTATAGGATAGAATAAATATACATATTCAAGTCTATCGACCTTAGAAACCACTAATGAAATTATAGTTCAACATTGCACAGGAAAACGAATTCATAACAGTAGTAATGAAGTAACTAGGTTAACATGTTTTCTCTTCTGGTATCTCCAACTCTTTTAATTTTCAGTATTTAAGTTTATTGTTATTTTAATTCATTTCAAATCAAATCAAAAAACCATTTTTAAACGTGACATTTCAAATTAAAATTAATTTCAAATTATCTCTTGGGACGACCTCGGATTTACCATTCTGTACTACCCACGATCGGGTTCTCTGCCCGTTAGTGCGTTGTCAGGTAGATCGGGTTTTATAAATTTAAAAAATGAGTAAAATTATATTAAACAATAAATACGCATCAGGTATTCATGGGATAACTGATTAGCATAGGTTTTGGTCATATTTTAGGGTTTTTAAACCCTTGTATACTCACCATAACTCCATGTTCAATTGAAGTGAAGTTCTTTATCCCTTTTAATCCTTTGATATGTCTATGTGTTGTTTGATTAATTATTCTTCGCTTTCAATTAACATGCTTGGCTAAATTTAAATTGTGTTTACTTATGATTTAATGAAGCTTAGTTAACTATCTCTTTTATTATTGCTTTTTGTTAGTGGTGTGCGCGTTAGGCTTTAAAAAAACTAGCTATTTGATCATCATATCATAAGAGACGTCTAGGGAAACGTGATTAAGTTAAGAGGATACCCACATTCTAGATCTTCATATCTAGTTTGCCGTAAGGGTGGATTCCTAGTTAGGTATTTTTTGCGAGTGAATTTACTATTGGACGTGAGCGGTGTGTAAAGGTATCCACCGTCTAGGTTGTCACGTAGATAGCGGACTTGACCAACCCGCTATTGTATTAGGGGAATACTTACACATTACACTAACAAGGGTGTCGGGCGATAAAACTAGAGAGAACGACTAGGGAGTAGTGCATGATTAGGTGAACACATTTGTTTAACCATACGAGTTTTTCCATCACTTTACTTTTCTGCAATTATAATAGAATTAGGAGTAGTTTAATTAGTAGATTAATCAACCCCCTCTTCAAAATCCGAGATTTACTTGCTTTCAAAAAAATATAAAAACACAAAAATAATCTTCTCTCAACCTCTAGACCTTAGTAAACATACAATTCGAACCTACACAAACTATTCCCTTAGAGAACGATCAATCTCCCGAGTCTTACCTATACTACACTACAACGATTAGGTACACTGCCTAGGAGGATTGTAAAACTTATAGAGGTTTTGCAAAATTCTGACATCAAGTTTTTGACGCCGTTGCCGGGGAATAGTATAGGTTTCGGATTCTATCTAGCTTAGGTCTACGCACTAGATTCCTATCGAGTGATATTTTATTTTTTCTTGTCAATTAGCTTTCTCGTAGTCTATCTTTTCTACGTTCCTTTTGTTTGTAAACCTTCCTTTTCGTTAACCATCATGGGAGATGAAAATCCACCTCGTACTTTAGGAGATTATTCCCGACCAAGCCATGAGGGCTATCAAACACCATTGAGCTCCTCGAAGTGAACAATGTGGTTGATGACATCAAATAACGTCTATTTTATAGCATCATTTATCCCACGATATTAACTCATTTTGTATAGTTATTGCAAAGAATTGTTACTTAATCGTTTATATTTGAGAATTGCAGTAATTATAGAGTAATTGGTGACATAGCAAAAGGCGCGCATTCTGGAGCTTAAATGAAGATATTTTGAAGATTACTATTCTGAAGACCAATACGCCGTATCCATCAAGAAGATACAGCGTATTCGTGCCTGCACTCACCAAAAGACCACAGAAGATTAAATATCAATACGCCGTATCCAGAGGACTCAATACGTCGTATTCAAGATATGGAATCAATATAATATTCTGGAAGATATCAAACGTGGTCCCTACTCCAAGAAATCCCTAATACGCCGTATCCAACCCAATGGATACGCCGTATTGAACCGACTTCCAGACCTTATAAATAGAAAACTTAAAAATAAGTTTTAAGTGTGTTAAATCATATTTTCTATCCCTAAACCATAAAAGTCGATTTTCAGAAGAGAAAAAGAGCAGAAGAGGTCAAGCAACGTATTTAATAACATAGGAGACATCTTGTAATTATTACTCTTGTATTTATTATGACGTTTGAAGGAAAATACCTTCGGGTATTAGCCATTATTATGAAGATCTGAATGTTTGGTATTTGTTTATATCGATTTCTTGATTTATCGTTGTATGCTTGTTTATGTTTATCATTTTATATTTGTTTACCCGCTTTTGTATGTGACCTATCATTTAACTGGATCTAGCTAAGTGGACCAAGCGGATCTAGAGTCCGGGATAGCTCTCCATATAGTAATTTATACACCTAGAATAATAGTTACATAAATATTGTCCTTCTAAGTCTGTATCTAGGATACGCTTCGGGCTTAACTAGTTAATTGGATACTGCCAATGGTTTATTGATCGTGTTGACTAGCAGGTGACCTAGATAATTCAACAAATAACATTCTGATTCCATTGGATAGTTGGACAAGTGGGCTCATAGTGTATAGATTGCCATTAAGTGATAAGTGGGTAAAGTATCTATGAGCTAGGGTTTAACAAGATCACCATTGCTTTAATCCCTAAGATAGATTATAATCAGCAAATAAGGAT